>CM024595.1:16271950-16366941 GCA_014182565.1 Eucalyptus marginata | reverse complement strand
TGTATGGCAACGAGCTTTCAAAGTATGATGGTAGCACGGATTATTCACGGATATGAATATTGCAAAGAGGTAAAGAGGATCCTGTTCGGCCCATCATGTGCGAGTGGGAGATGATGGGTTTAGTCTATGACTTGATGGGCCTAAGTGGGCCCGTCCGCCCATGTTGGGCCTAAAAGCTCGGCCCGCAAGATAAGGGCCCATGGAGGAACAGTTGCGATGTGAAAGGTTGCGTTGTTTAGATATGAGGGGTTGTGTTTTCTTTTTAGAAACGTTTTACGTTGAAGTGATGCGTCCTTTGGAGGAGACGCTTCGAGGGAAAGTAAAAAAAAAAAAGGGAAAAGGAATGTACCTTTTGGGGTATGGACGTGAAAACACTTTTTCCCCTCCAAACAACGTAAGATAATAGAACGCTCCAAAAAAATAATAATAATAACATATGTCTTTTTTCAGAGTTTTCTCCCCCTTATAGCAACAGCACGCTCCTCGGTAGAACAGGATTAGAATTCTTCCTCGAACTTCAACATTGGTGTTTAAATCTGTGAACAATAAGGTACGCTCGATTCTGTGGTGTATATTTGATCGGTCATACATGTGATTCCTGGGCTCGTCTTCCGCATTCGTTTTAGGGGTTCGATTTAGTATCGGATCGATTTTAGGGGATCCTTTATTCCCAACAGACTTCATTGCCAAAATGTTGGTCAATCATTATTTATCTTACCTAAGGTTACATACTTCGCCTAAGCATGATTCTACTATCATCCCAAGAATTTTCAATACTTCGGTCCCAAATCTTTGAAATGGCGCTGCTTATATCGATTGAGCTGGATCAAGATAACATGAAGCATGCAACAGAATTGCTATAGTTCGTCTACGGTTGTGGAATGCCAAATAAGTCAATGTGCCATTGGGTAATAGGATTTTCCTTTTTTCTTTTTTTATTTGGTTGGATCTTTAATAGGATTGTCGAGATTAATTGTGCTTATATTATCGTATTTGATTTCAGCACAGGATTCTTCTTCTTCAAAGTCTATTAGTTGTTATCAAATCTATAAGATTTGAGAGCAATAACTTAAAAGTGCAACATATTCTACTTTTGTGGTTAAAAGAGCCACAATATTATGTTTCTTTGAGGACCGAGATATTAATATCTAGGGAAAAAGCCACGAAAAATCCTAAACTTTGCCCAAAGTGACATATTTACCCCAAACTTTTTTTTGTGACATGAAAAATCCTGAACTTTGCCAACCGTGACACATTTACCCCATCAAGGGCATTTTTATCTTTTTTTCTTTTTTCCTTTTCTTTTTTTTTTTTTTTTTTCTTCTTCTTCCCTCCGCCGGCCATGGTGAAGCCGGCGGAGGAAGCCGACGTCCGGCGAGGGCGGTCCAACGCCGGCGAGGGCACCCTCACTAGCCGCGAGGGTCGTCCCGCCGGTGAGGGCCGCCCTCGCCGGTGTCGGGAGAGGACGGCCCTCGCGAGATCTGGCGAGGGTAGGGACACCCTCGCCCAACGCAGGCGAGGGCGGCCCTCGCCCAACGCCAGCGAGGGCCACCCTAGCCCGACGCCGACGAGGGCAGCTTAACGCCGATGAGGGCAGCCCTCACCGGACGCCTAGCTTCCCTCCGCCGGCCAGCCGACGGAGGGAAGAGAGAAGAAAAAAAAATTAAATGAAAAGACCAAAATGCCCTATAATTTTGGGGTAAATGTGTCATATAACAAAAGTTCAGGGTTTTTCACGTCACCAAAAAAAAAAAAAAAAGTTTTAGGTAAATATGTCACTTTGGATAAAATTCAGAGTTTTTCGTGGCTTTTTCCCTAATATCTATCCCATAAGTTGACATGTCTTATATATACTTTTCCTATCGACTTTACAATTAGTTAGGTCAGTTTCTAAGTATCCAAGTAGAGTAAAGTTTCCTCCCTTTGGATACTATGGACCTAACTTTGGATTAGTAACAATATATTCGATAATGTGTTTAATAGCACCAAGATGTGATTCTCAAGGATCAGCTAGGAACCTAGCATACATGGACACATTAAATAGAATATCAGGACGTGAAGCAGTAAGATAAAGAAAAGAAGAGATCATGCTTTTATAAGACTTTTGATCCACTTTCTTGCCATCTCCATCCTTATCAAATTTGAAAGAGCTTGACATAGGAGTCTCAGTCTTCTTGTAATTTTCCATTCCAAATTTTTTGACAACATCCTTGGCATATTTCTCTTGATAGATAAAGGTTCATTCTTTGAATTGTCTGACTTGTAGGTCCAGAAATAATGTTAATTCTCCCATCATGCTCATCTTGAATTCTTTCTGCATAGACTTGGAAAATTTATTGCACGGAAGTTCATTAGAAGAACCAAAAATGATACCATCTACATATATTTGAGCAAGTAGAAAGCTTTACCTTCTTTCTTGATAAAAAGGTGGTGTCTACCATACCTTTCTTGAAGCCATTACCTACCAGAAATTTGCTCAGTCTTTCGTACCAAGCACAAAGTGCTTGCTTCAAACCGTATAAAGCTTTCTTCAATTTGTAGACAAGGTCTAGCTTTCTGGGATCTTCAAATCCAGGAGGTTGTTTCCACTTAAATTTTTTCATGGACAAATCCATTAAGGAAGGGACTTTTGATGTCTATCTAGAATAGCTTAAAGTTATGAAAACATTCATAAGCAGGTAACAGCCTTATGGCTTCTAACTTGTCTATTAATGCATATATCTCATCATAGTCTATTATTTCTTCTAACTTATTTCTAGTCACTTTACCATTTTTATCTATCTTGTTTATGAACACCCACTTAGTTCCAATTACAGACTTTTCTTTTGGTTTGGGAACCAACTCCTAAACATCATTGATCTTAAATTGCCTAAGCTCTTCCTACATTGCTTCTATCCAACTTCCATTGAATAACACTTCTTCTACTCCCTTTGGTTCCACTTCAGAAATAAGTGTTAGAGCATTTGAGTCTTCCTTCTCTTCGGATTTGGTGCGGATTCCTTCTTTTATGTTTCCAATGATAAGATCTTTAGGATGACTCGATTTGTGTTTATAATTCTTGTTGAATCTGTCCTTTTCTTTAAGGGTCTCTCGATTTTTGTCTTTGTTGATTCTTCTTTGTTCTCTTCAATTTGATCTTGTTCAACAGAAGGCTGGTTCTATTTAGCAGACTTAGATTTTGCGAAGTTTAAGACTAACTCAGATTCTTCAAATTGAGTATGATCTTGTTGATTATGATAGACTTTTTGAAATCTGACGTCCATTGATTCTTTGACAGTTTGGGTGCTTTTACTAAAAACTCTGTATGTCTTGCTTGTTGTAGATATCCAAAAAATATCCTTTCATCTGACTTTTCTTTAAACTTACCTAGATAGTCATTTGCATTTTTCAAGATAAAATACTTGCAGCCAAAAATATGAAAGTAAGTCCAAAAAGATCCATGAACTTCGCTGATGGAGTGTCCCTGATGGAGACCATGAACTTGAGCCAATTTGCCACTGATGGAGTGTCCCTGATGGTGACAAGAAGACCATGAACTTCTTGTCTGAGCCGTGTGCCGTGAACCTCTTTTCTGAGCCAATTTGTCACTGTTGGGTCGCCGTACTGAAAAAGTGATGAAAAACAATTGATCCTCCAGTTCTCGTATACAAGTCACGAATGGAGACACCGGTAAAATAGCGTGAGTTCGTGGGGGCCAAACACATTTGATTTCCCTTCCGTCCCAAAATGGGGTCCAACAGCCAAACGCCCTGGGCTCTACATAGAAAACCCAATTATCCGCACTTCCTTGCATCGGGTCACTGCGCCAGACAATAGTAGGTCTCGTTCCCCGGTTCAGTCACTGCGCCGTTAGGAAAAAAAGGGTCTTGGAAATATGTTTGGTTGGCTTAAGCATTTTTGTCAATCGTACCTTGAAAGATCTTGAGTAAACCCGCTAGAATATGCTGGCAAAGGTCTCTACGATTGCATATATTGTCATGATTCAACAAATGGGTTTTGAATCTCGGACTACTTGTTAATGATGACAAATAACAGGGCAAGACGGAGAGAAGAAATTCGAGTCCTCGCGTTACACCTCTTCATTTTGTAATCTATATGGGAAAATTGTCCAAAAAAATTTCAAACCTATTGCAATTTGGCCTATTCAATCTTAAACATTTCAATATTGTCAATTGATTCTTGAATATTTTCATGTTTTATCAATTGAGTCCATGCGGCTAATTTTAACCAAAAATTGCTAACATGAATACCAGTAGTGTCACATAGGACAGCTAATACTAACATGGAAAATTTTTTGTAATTTTTATAAATTTGAATATTCTTTTATTATTTTATTCTTTTCTTTTCTTTTTCTTCTTTCGTGCTATCGTTTGAACAGGGGCTTTGTGGCACTCACTAGGGCTAGGCGAAAATGTTTTATCAATTGTGGAGTCTATACCATTCTAACTATTTTGTCATACTTCTTCATTCAATTCATAGAAAAAGTGTCTTTTAGTATCTTTTAATTTAATTTATCAGTCAATTTTTGGATTAAAGCCATCTTTAATTGTTTGTATTTTGTAATTTAACTGGAAATTAAATATAGAATCTACTTTTGAAAGGGCGGATGTTAAATAAATAAAAAAATCGAATTTAGGACTTAGGAGAGATGGTGTCAATTGCGATTTCTGTTTTTGAATATGAAACTGGACATTTTTTGGACATTAGTCAAAGATTTTCACACGTCTAAGAATTAGAATACCTTCGCAAATCATTTATTAAATATAATTCTTTATCCACAACGAGGAATTCGAATAAGGCTTTTGATGTGGTTGAAAGTCAAACCGAACACGCGCTTTAGTATCATATCATTAAATTTCCACAATTTTTAAACTTCAAATTTTGAAGTACTGAAATTTGGATTTTAAGATCATTTCGTTGGCGGTCATTTCATTTAGTGAATCTTTCATTGAGGTTTACACACTAGTCTCATTCATTCAATTCATTAAATGTGGAATTGCTCATAATTAATATGCTCGGATTGTCGGCCCAGTATGTATGGTCCATTCGGTGACATTCCAAAGATTGTTTGTGCGAAGATTTTCATCCTATATTTCCAGTAGATATAATTATATCCATTGAACACTTGTGGTCTAGAAAATGGATTATCTTCACTGAAGGATGCCGCTATGATGTGAGCCATAATGATCTTCTTGCTCTCGAAATATAGCACTTCAAAAAAAATTAAATTACATGCTTTGATGCCAATTGAAATAGCTAAAAAAAAAAAACAACTAAGAAATGGTGATTGGTTGTTTTAAGAAATTAAGTGAAAGATGTGAGAATGTGCTTTTGTATAAGAGACTAGTTATGCAAGTGTAGTAATCTATCAAATGCATATTAAAAGAGTTAAAGAGATAGAAAATATTGGGAAAAGGTACAAAAAAAATTCTAAACCTATTGCATTTGTACTAATTCAATCCTAAATTTTTTAATTGAACCGATTCAGTCCTAAATCTTTTCACATTGGTACCAATTCAGTTCATCTAGCCAATTTTGATCGGTCGACACTGACATGGATACCAACCGATGGCTAGATGCTGACGTGGCAATTTTTAATAATTTTTTTCATTTTTTTTTATTTTTTCGATTTTTATTTTTTATTTTTTCCCTTTTTCTTTTCTTTTCTCCCTTCTTCCTCCTTGGACTATCCTTGCGGTGGGTGGCGAGCCTCTAGTGACACTCACCGGCCATTGGGCGAGGGCCGCAAAGCCCTTGTCGGCCACCAGCGAGGGTCGCGGCCCTCGCCCGACCTCGCCCAATGCCGCGAGCAAGGCCATTGTGACCCTCATCCAATGGCTGGTGCAAGCGAAGGCAACCTCGCTTGTAGCCTTGGGCAAGGTCCGATGAGGCCAAGTGACCCTCGCAGACCACCGGCAAGGGTTGCGGCCCTCACCCAATGGCCGGCGAGCCTCCGGCCTAGTGATGGCCACCATGGCCTCGCCCAAATCTGGGCAGAGTTGCCTCGCTTGTGTCCTTGGGCGTGGCCAGACGAGCCTCACTGGTGGCCGATGAGGGCTTCGCGGCCCTTGTCCAATGGCCAGTTAGCCTCGCAGGAGGCTCGGCAACCACCGCGGGGACAACCAAGGAGGAAGAAGGGAGAAAAGAAAAGGAAAAATAAAAGAAAATAATTAATAAAAATTCGAAAATATTAAAAAAATTAAAAAATTGCCATGTCAACTTTTAGTCGGCGTCCGCGTTAGTGTCTAACCACCGGTCGACGTCCACGTCAGCGCCAGCTGGTCAAAATTTGCCAGAGAATTGATACCAATGTAGAAAAAGTTTAGAATTGAATTGATTCAATTGAAAAGTTTATGTTTGAATTGATATCGATGCAATGAATATATGACTTTTAGTACTTTTCCTGAAAATATTGCAATATGGATTAATGGTGGTTTGGCCTTCCACTTGGCACACTTTACTCTCTCAACTCTAATAACCATGAACAAAACCCGAATCTATCAAGTGAATGCCGAGATTTTACAGTGTGCAATCGATGCTCCCACTATAAGAAGCTCAAAAGATGATTCCACAAGTGCAAACACTCTTATAACTCTACAATCCCCCCTCTTTCCAGATTTCAAGAATTGACTATCATGTAGAATTGCAATATGAAGACAAACACTTTCACGAGTGAAAGCTAGAGTACATGTTGCGACGTAGTGAGAATGCAAGTTCAGGATTTTCGGCCATCTTCGGAGTTACCTTTGATCCGTTCATATAGGCCTGGGTGGTGACGATAGAGATGACGATAGAAACGGAATTCGAGAAGCAGAGGGACTAGGGTTAGTGGAGAAAGAGGAAAGAAAGTCCCCTTTTGATGGAGACATGACATTTTTAATGGGGAGGCTATCTGAAATTTGAATAGATTTTTATTTATCTTTACCTTATTTGTTTGGAGGAAATCATTAAATAGTAAAAATTGATTTATCGATCAATATTCATTAACTATATGATATATTCTTAACTAAATCAATTGTGTAAAACAATTGTAGCGAGACTATGAAGACGTCCGCTTAAATTACGTTTTAATTGAATAAAGCTCATTAGGGATTCTTGGCCCAATCTTGGGATCTATTGAAAAATCACCTCTACTCAAATTAGACCAGTCAAAATGGATTATAAACTTATTTCTTAACTCATATTCAATAAACTTAATTACTATATGGGTTAGTTATATTCAACAAATGTGTTTAGATTTGTAAAACCTAGGACAACACGTGTTAAATGGATTTACAACTTATTAAAAAAACAATCTATATTTATGACTCTCTCTTCACTTTCTTTTACCGTCACTTGATCTCATACTCATGTTAATTGAGTTTACAACTTATTAAAAAACAACCTATCTTTATGACCCTCTCTTCACTCTTTCTTACTGTCACTTGATCTCATGCTCGCTAGCTCTGTGATCTCACCTCAATTTTATGTATGAGATGGGGGTGTTTTAACTATAACGATCATGTTAGATCATTATCTTTATATTGCATAGAAATAGGTCACATTGAGCTAATCAAATTGATTTAGATCGGACTATTTTCTATCCGACCTAATTTCAATCTGAACCATACGTTTGACGAGCCGAACTCAAATATCACAGCTCACCGTGCCTCACCGTATCATGAAGGCATTCGCGTCATTATACAAGATTAAGGGGGAATTACAAAACAGTTTATTTTAAGGACGGAGTTTAAAATACTATTGTTCGACGAATGGAATAGCGTTCGCGTGTTGTGTGGGGGCAAAATGGGGCGAAGCATCGGAGAAGGATTTCCTTAACAGCACATCCGTCCCTCCAATCGGGGGATAGATTGGGAGTGCTGAGCAGTGTAACCCCACCCCCTCTTTTCAATTTAATATATTTACTCGCGGAGCCGATGACTGGGACTGACAAGAGGAGAGGAAGGATCAAATCTTATCAGTCCCGCATAATTCCAAAACATGAAGGTTTGATCCTTCCTCTCCTCTTGCCAGTCCCAGCCACATAATTCCAAAACATGACACATAATTCCCAAACACGACGGTTTGATCCTTCGTACGTCTCTGGCTATATAATATTTTTCATCCGCACTTCCAGTTCATCGTTCCTGGTTCGGTCTCCCACAAGGTAAGATCCTAGCATCGCTAACATTGCTCCATTCTTAGACTAGGTAACTGAACGAGTTACACTAGTTACTTACCAGAGAAAATGGTGTCTCACATCGTTGGATATCCTCGCATCGGTCCCAAGAGGGAGCTGAAGTTTGCCCTGGAATCATCCTGGGATGGAAAGAGCACTGCCAAGAATTTGCTGAAAGTTGGGGCTCATCTCAAGTCATCCATCTGGAAGCAGATGGCCGGTGCCGACATCAACCATATTCCCAGCAACACCTTTTCATACTACGACCAGGTGCTCGATACCACCGCGATGCTTGGTGCTGTTCCTTCCAGATATGGTTGGAACGGTGGCAAGATCGGGTTTGATGTTTACTTTTCGATGGCCAGAGGAAACGCCTCCATCCCTGCTATGGAGATGACCAAGTGGTTCGACACCAACTAGTAAGGATGACGGATTTCTGACGAGTTACCGAGTAGAAATTACTTCGCTCTTGATGAGTAAACTTAACCCGCATCCATCTCGTTTTTGGTCCAGCCACTACATCGTGCCTGAATTGGGCCCTGATGTCAACTTCTCTTACGCTTCTCGCAAGGCTGTCACCGAATACAAGGAGGCCAAGAAGGTAAAACGCTGGTCTTATTATTGCTTTCTTCATTCTCAACGGCCCTTTCGATTGGGTTAAATTCAGCCCAACCCAGAAATGAAGTATTTCAAGTTCTGGTGACCCGATACGCATGCGACCCAAATCGGATAGCGAAACTGGTCGGATCGCAAGGGGCTGTTGGGCTTAGGCCATTTAAGAACTGCTCCAAAAGTCGATTTCATGTTCTCCAATTGCAATTTTCTCTCTCCTCCCGCCCTTTCCCGTCGCACTACTTTTCCAGCCGCTGCCCTCCGCCGCCTCCGCCGTCCCTTGGCTGCGACGTCGGCGGCAACCCCACGACCCACCTCCGATCTCGATGGCAACAGCCGAAAACCTCGGATCTGCCCCACCCTCCCCTGACACTCTCCTCTTCCAAATCCCAGCCTCTGCAACGCTCGACCCGGGGCCAACGACGGTCGTCGACGCTCCTGCAGACCAGCTTAGGCCCCGGCTTGCCTCGCTGGACTTCGATCGCGGCTGATCCGAGGCCAAGCCCAGCCCTAAATCTCGATCGAGCTCCCCCGCCCTCGGCGCTCGTCCTCGTCGACAAATTCTGACTCTTTAGTTGGTTGTAGTTTGTTGTTTAATTTTCGTCTTCCCGGTGCCGTTACATGATCTTTGCCTTATCTAAAGCTTCCTTTTTTCGAATTCGTTTGCTAATTTCCAGCTTGGAGTAGACACTGTTCCAGTCTTTATTGGCCCGGTGTCCTATCTGCTGCTATCCAAGCCCGCAAAAGGTGTGGAGACGACCTTTTCTCCTCTGTCCCTTCTCGGAAAAATACTTCCCATCTACAAGTAAGATATTATTAAACTCTTCTCTGGCAGTCTTCATTTGCCCAAGTTTTTGAATACTCCTCCTGACCAATGATCAACCATTCAGGGAAGTTCTCTCCGAACTTAAGGCAGCTGGCGCTTCATGGATTCGGTTTGATGAGCCCACCCTTGTGCTGGATCTTGACTCTCACCAACTGCAAGCATTCACTGAAGCATACTCGGAACTAGAATCATGTCTTTCTGGCGTGAATGTTCTCGTCCAAACCTATTTTGCTGATGTTCCTGCTGAGGCATATGAAGTTCTTACCTCCTTGAAGGGCGTCACTGGATTTGGATTTGATTTGGTCAGTGGAACCAAGACTCTTGATTTAATCAAAAGTGGCTTCCCCACAGGCAAGTATCTCTTTGCTGGAGTTGTTGATGGGAGGAACATCTGGGCCAATGATCTTGCTCGATCACTCGGTACACTCAGTGCTCTCGAGAGCATTGTGGGAAAAGGTACTAAATCTGCATATTTTTTTTCCAAATAGTGTGTTTTGAAGATCTGCATGTCATGTATCCTTAAGTTGATATCTGAAATTCGTCATTTATCTGCAGACAAACTTGTGGTCTCCACCTCCTGCTCTCTTTTGCACACTCCTGTTGACCTAGTTAATGAGACCGAGTTGGATGAGGAAATCAAGTCATGGTTTTCATTTGCTGCTCAGAAGGTCGTTGAAGTCACTGCCTTGGCCAAGGCATTGGCTGGACAAAAAGATGAGGTACAATTTGTTATCTTTCTGTTAAAGATGCTGCTGAAAAGCAGCATAGCATGCCCACGCAGTTATTGTTGCTACTAGGCAGTCTTAACGGTGGTGGTAATTTACATTGTTAGCTTGTTTTCTAGAATTAGTTGCTTCTGCTCTATTTGGATTAGTCGTCGGCAGAAACCAATGTGGTTACCTTGTCGTGGGTCTCTTTAATTACTGGCTATACATGGCTACATACATATGGCATCAACTGGGTAAATACAGTCACTAGGATGCAAAGTTAATTTAATCTAGGCCTGTTAACTAGCACCTTTAGGGTGTTTGTCAAGCATAATGTCCAATTTCCAAATAATTGATAACTAATGTCGTGAGAGGGTATTTCAATGCTTATTGCCAATGGCTCTGTTTTCAGGCATTATTCTCAGCTAATGCTGCTGCTCAGGCCTCAAGAAACTCCTCTCCAAGAGTCACAAACGAAGCTGTCCAAAAGGCTGTATGTTCCTCTGCTTAGTTACCCTTCATCTTCCATGCGTTCCAAAAATACCAATTAAAATGATATTACTGGTGTCTTGAACTCTCAGTATTCTCTTCTCTTTCAGACTGCTGCTTTGAGGGGCTCTGATCGTCGCCGTGCCAGACCCGTCAGCGCTAGACTTGATGCTCAGCAAAGGAAGCTTAATTTGCCAGTCATCCCAACAACCGTCATTGGCTCCTTCCCTCAGACCAAGGAACTCAGAAGAGTGCACTGTAAGTACAAGGACAAAATGTGAGTAAACTAGATCTTTCTTTTATAATTAAACGATGACAGATATGACATGGGGCTGTTAATCCTTTTCATTATGACCCTCATTGGTCCTCTGACTGCACTTCATTATAGGATCTCCGAGGAAGAATTTGTTAAGGCCATCAAGGAGGAAATTAACAAAGTTGTCAAGCTTCAAGAGGAGCTTGACATAGATGTCTTGGTTCATGGGGAGCCTGAGGTAAGACAGTCTTTGAATCTGGCATGGTAATTAAGACAGATCTGTCGGATAGATAGGTAGCATCTTTTGAGCTATGTTTTCTTTCTTTGACATCTTGATCTGGATGTATCTAATGCAGAGGAATGATATGGTTAAATACTTTGGGGAGCAGTTGTCAGGTTTTGCTTTCACCATTAACGGGTGGGTGCAATCTTATGGATCTCATTGTGTAAAACCACCCATCATCTATGGTGATGTTAGCCGCCCCAAGCCAATGACTGTCTTGTGGTCCACCATGGCCCAAAGCATGACTGCTCGCCCAGTGAAGGGAATGCTCACAGGCCCTGTCACCATTCTCAACTGGTCCTTTGTCCGAAATGACCAACCTAGGTACAAAAGAACGTGAACTTCATGTGTACATGGGATCGAAGAAAGAACATGATCTTTATTTCTCCTTTCAGGACTAGAATAATAGAAATTTATCTCACAGGCTTGAAACTTGCTATCAAATTGCCTTGGCCATCAAGGACGAAGTCGAGGATCTTGAGAAGGCGGGGATTAATGTTATTCAAATTGATGAGGCAGCTTTGAGAGAGGGTCTGCCACTGAGAAAGTCTGAACAATCTTTCTATTTGAATTGGGCTGTCCACTCTTTTAGGATCACTAACTGTGGTGCCAAGGATACTACCCAGGTTCCTTCGTAGCTCCATTCCTTGTTTCTCTTTCTTTTCCTTTTCTCTGTGTGGGAAGTTCCATTTCCCACGTATACTGATTTCACTTGGTGGCTGTTATTGATTGGCAGATCCACACCCACTTGTACTCCCACTTCAATGACATCATCCACTCAAGCATTGACATGGATGCCGATGTCATCACAATCGAGAACTCTCGCTCTGATGAGGAGCTCGTCTCTGTTATCCACAAGGGAGTGGAGTTTGGTACCGGGATTGGCCCCAGTGTCTATGACATCCACTCTCTCATAATACCATCGGCTGAAGAGATTGCCAACAAAACCACCAAGATGCTCGCAACAAACATATTGTGGTTTAACCCTGAGTTTGTGCTCAAGACTTGTAAACACACTGGGGTCAAGCTTGCGCTCAAGATCTTCATTGCTGCTGCTGAGCTCCTCTGCACCGAACTTGCCCATGCTAAAAAAGAGAAGTATGAGTAACTTCCCTCGTCAATCGATTCTTCCTACACACGAGGGAATACACCTGTCTTTTACTATTGATCCAATAATTGAGTTTCTCTATGTAATGTTACGAGTCATACTCTTTGGAGTATATTAGTTTTGTCCTTGTACTCTCTCCCCCAGAACATGTGCGAATATAATGATATAGATAATGAATAAATTATTATTACCTTCTTGCGCATGAACGTCCTGCTTTCAACTTCTCTTTTTATGGGTACCGTCCCTTCGAAAGGAACTTTCCTGCTGTTTCATTTGAAGACACGATATCTACTGCCGAATGCATTGGCTGCTAAATGATATGGTGATCTTAAAACTAGCTTGTCCATGCATGAACATTTCATCTATAAAATCTATTGGTTGTGGTTCCGAGTGCTGAGTTCGAATGAGTATGAGAGTTTGGGTAGCGCGAGATGCTAAACTTGATGTGCTGCAGTGCACAACTGTAATTTTCGAATTGCTGTATCAGCTCCGTCAAGACTCGAGATAACGAATTAGCCATCACAAAGGTTAAGGTTGTGCTGAGTTAAGCTTGTACTCATGTCATGGACTAATCATATGTTATATTCCCGTCAAATTTTAAAATAGCTGTCATATTCTTAAGGTTTCTATGGTTTCTTTCCACCCGGTCAATAGCAATAAGTGCAATAAGTCGAGCTAATGTTAGTATCCATAAAATTTAATCTGCTTGACCTCTTCTTAAAACTTCTGCCAGGAAGGAACAAAAAAAAAACTAATCTGCATACACAGAGAGTAAATTTTAATTCATTTATCTGAGCTTTACTTGCCTCTGAGTGTATCCTTATTTGGACCACTCGACTAATCCATAATAGTCATGCATAGCTGATAATTATAAACTAGCATTCCTTGTAAAAACTTGGTCCGAATAGACAAATATAAATTTAGAGTCTTACAAAATCTCACTATACAAAACTTAACTAGCCTAAATGAAAAGAGTTGATCGGGAGGCAAAACAACATTTTTCCTATTCTAGGTTAAATAGTGATACAGTTCTCTGAGCAATTGAGCCAGAAACACAGGTTGATTGACGTGGCCATTGTCTATTTACAATCCTACCGTTGTTGATAAATAGGTAAGACGTGGGACCTTAAGAAAATGGAGCAGTCTGTCAACTTTAGCTTCCCATTTCTTGAAAAATTTAAGGAGGCTAATGATATACTGGCAATGGACAACTGTTTTGATGCAAAAAAAGCATTTTTTTCTTTTTGGTTGACGAGTAAAATTTAAAATTTAAAATTTTCCATCTAATATTCAAATCACGGATTCTTCCATTCATAGTAACATTCGCAAAACATCTATCATAGAGTTTTATCCTGTACAGGGAGACAAGACAATTTGCATGTATTCTTAAAGGTTAGTTGCAACCAAATATTTGAATACCATGTGTTATAAAGATCGTATCTACAATCTTTTTAGCATGCAATATATGTCTAATCATGTGTTATAACCGTTTTGAATTGGGGAAAAATAATAAGTCACTGACTTTTTGTTTGTTGAAGATTACATCCCATGATGTAACTATGTAATTAATAATTTTAGCATGACTTAAGTGTTTTTATTATCGATTATGCTCAAGAAATTCATTGATTTTGTCTTGTAGTTAAGCTAACATATAAAACCTGGCCCAAAAAAATAAATAAAGAAGCTAATACATAAATCAAAGTAAAGGACGCATTGTTAAATAGGCCAAACTGAATATGACCTGTTTCATAATCTTATTTAAAACCTTAGCTCGAGTTTGACGTGCCTATTCAATATTTTCTTTTCCTAAAACTCATATGACCCTCTTAATTAAAAGGATAATAGCATCGATGGCCCTTGAACTTTTTCTTGTTATTTAACATGATACCTTAATTTTTTCATTCAATTTAGTCTCTAAACTCTGAAAAAATCAACTCAATCTAATCCTTCCGTCAAGTGTTGCCCCACGTCACTTGTAATTTTCTAACGTGAAATGCCAAGTCAGCGATGAGTTGGTCACAAATTGATGTAGCTGGCCACATCCTTTTTAGTTTTCAAGTCAGCATCTTTTCCCCTTCTTTTTGTTCCTTTTCCGTTCCTAATTTTTTTACTCCTTTCTTCTTCTTCCCCTCCTAATCAGTTGGCATCGCCAGTCATCACCACCATCATCGTAGCGTCCATCACAGCTAGGCGCCATCATCGTCTTTACCCTCTCTCCCTCTTCCCCCATCATCGCCGTTCTCCATCACCCAAAGACCATCGCGATTTTGTCTCCCTTAGGCTTTGACCATTAAAAACTCTCTCTCTCTATATACCCTTCTCCCTCAAATTTGAAATTGAGGCCGGCGCCACCTCATACCTGAGGCCGCAGCCTTCGATCCAATGTCACAAATGATCCCTCGTCGAATGCTGCCACCTTGGATATGAGGAGCGCAACCCTTAGATCGGGGAGAGAGAAGGTCGACGATTGATCCGTCCAAGTGCAACTTTGGTGGCGGTATTAGACTTGTGATTACAAAAGAATAAAAAAGTAACATCAGTAACTTTAGGACATCATGTGATATTGCATTCAAGGATTTTAATTAAAAAACGTGGTATTGAAAAGGCATTGTATGAACTCTAAAGCTTCCTTCGGAGTAAATGAACACTCGAACTGCAAGTTTCTTTGATATTCGTAAGGGACAAATGTTTTACACATTTACCTAGGTGTCCAATCAGATTTCTTTTTCTTAAATTTGATTGGCTCCAACTTCATTTTTTATTTTTTATATTTATAAAAACCCAAGTTTTCTTAAAAATTTTGAAGCTCTTTCCCAATCACATAACCTCTCTTCTTGCCTGATGGGATCCCAATCCCGGGGACAGGCGAGGCACTACAATAAGTTAATTGGAGATTTCTATTTTTTTTTTTTTTCGTTCTAGGACAAGAAGAACAAGAAGAAGAAGGAGAAGAAGAAGCACAGCAGCGATGGCAGCAACAGCGATAGCGATTGAAGCCCGATTCGCAGTCAAATGACATTATGTGTTCATTCTGCTTATCCGAGGCATAGATTGAGAGAAACATGTCTATGCCGGACGGATAGCTGTTTTTGTTTTTCCCTTTAAATTTGTCAAATCTAAGGGTGTGTTCGGTGTTGCAGGCGACCAGTGTCGGATTGGAGGGAGGGTGTGCCGGCTGACTTCCTCCTTCTTGTCTACTCATATCATATTAGTGGGAAAAAAAAATACAATAGGAATGCTGTATTTGCTGCTTTGCGAGTCCAATAACATGCTGGATGTGCAACTTATGTAACTACTAATGTGTTTTGCGAAATAAATTGTTTTCTATTAATGTTCTCGTTTTGATTAAGTTCTAGCATATGCCACGCGAGAGAATTCCATATCGGATGCCTTCTACATCATGCGGACCAAGTTTGTCTAAATTGTTGATAGCATGATTTCCACCATGAGATTTACATGGTTAACGATTTTGATGTTGTTAATATATGTAAGGGAAAATTCCAAATAAAGTTCGTCGGCAAACATTTTTCGGTAATTAAAATAGGGGCAATTTTGTTAGAAATTTGTGATTGGAAAAAAAGGGAAAATTCTAAATTAATTATTTTAAGGTTATTCATTTAGATGTTTATGTTTTCTTCTTTCTTCTCCCTCGCTGCTCCTCAACCAAATCGATGCCCGGTCATTATCGCGACTCGATTCTCGTCGCTCCTCGCCTTGCTCGATCGATGGAGAATTTTTGGGTCTCCGCAAACAAACAAAGCATATGGTTTTCTTCTTATTTTTGAATTCGTGCCTCGACCAATAGAGAATTTGGCTGGCAGAGGATGGGTACAAGGAATGGGAGAACTTTGGTCTTTGACTTTGTAGAGATTGGGTACAAGGAACGGGGAGATTGTAGAAAACCTAGGGTTTTTTTTTTTTTTCCGTTTTAGGATTTGTTAATTTTCCCTATATTTTTTTTGGACAAAATTGTCCAAACTCCGATCGTCGGAAATGTCACATGCTTGATAGCCGGCGAATATTTGACTGACTAGCAAGCTCAGGTTCTTATTTGGAATTGATTCAACCACTCCGGGTCCTTATTTGAGACAATGGATCTACTTTAGGTCTTTATCTGACACAAAGTTCATTTCGGGTCTTTATTTGAGAAATTTGGTCAACTTCGGGTCCTTATTTGGAATATTCCCTATATCTAATGTAGTCTAGTCTTTTCGAGATCGATGTGCAGCATAGCAATGGCTAATGGGCCGTGCTAGCCCAAGCACGGTAGGGCCAGACACAATTGAGCCCGGCCCTGTTGGGGAAAAAGGGGTCTTGAGAGAGGTAGAGATCTGTACTCTGTTTGATTAGCATCGTGATAAAATGTCCGCCAATAAATCCATAAATGCTTCGCCCGTCCCTACTGAAGAAGATCGCGCGACTTGACAAAGGGCCATGACAAATGCTCTTTGAGCAATAACGACAATAATAATGAACCGACTTCATTCCCAAAATGTTGGTCAATCACTAGTTATCTTACCAAAGGTTACATACCCCGCCTAAGCATGATTCTATTATCGTCCCAAGAATTTTCGATACTTCAGTAGCAAATCTTTGAAACGGCGTTGCTTATATCGATTGAGCTGGAGCTGGATCAAGATAACGCAAAGCATGCGACAGGATGCTGCTATAGTTCGTCTTGGCATTGGCTATGGAGTTTCATGATATTCTTTGCTGTTAAGTGTGTACGATGGAATTTTTCTTTTTTGGTTTTCATCGTGTGCAACATATATAGAAGATGGATGTGGACCAATTACAGACCATATCAAAAGATGGATCCAAAATCACACATTGCATTAATTCATGACATGTATAAACACAATTAGTGGGATCTCGATCAGACAAAAAATAGAAAAAGAAAGGGTGGGTGCAATGGTTGGGATGGGAAGGAACTTGAGTCTTCAGATGATCCAAACATCATAGCATAATTATCAAATTTTGGCTGCTGGAGGTGGAAATTGTTGTTGTAGAAGTAGTTGTTCGTATGGACAAAGGCACCGGGATTCTCGATGCTGATGTGTATGGTCTATTCTCGATGACATCGTAATCCATGGATTGTGTGAAGATTTTCACCTTCCATTTTCAATAGATAGAGTTAAATCCATGAAGAATTATGGTCAAGATAAATGGACTATTTTCACTTAAGGATGCTCCTATGAGGTGAGTGTTGTGTATTGCTTATACCCTAAAACCGGATTCGACACTAAATCGAATCCCTAAAACTAATGCGGAAGACAAGCCCGGGAAAATCACATGTATCACCGATCAAAGGCACACCACGAGTTCGAGCGTACCTTGTATCCACGAGACTAAACACCAACGCCGATTTGAGGAAGAAAAACTGATCCCTTTCGATCCGATGATGTCAATTCGCCTTGAAGGGAAGAGAGTGTCTTACTATTCTTCTTTTGGAAGGAGAGAGAGAGGGAACGTACGTTCTGTCAAAAGGTACGTTTCTCCCTCTCTTTATTTCCTTAAATACGTCCTCTCCAAAGGACGTGTCCCTTCGCGTAAAAGACGTTCCCCCAAAAGTTACAACTCTTCAACGTATCCCTCCATCCATAGGCCCTAAACTTGTGGGCCAGGCTTTAGGCCCACAAGTGGGCGGGCCAACTTAAGCCCATATATTAATTAAAACCATCATCTTCCACTCGCACATGGTGGGCCAAAACCAACATGGGCGGACGGGCCCTACTTAGGCCCATCAATTGAAAATCCATCAACTCCCACTTGACATGGTGGGCCGAACGAGTAATCCTCTTTTCCTCACTGCAACATTCATACTGGTGAATAGTCCGTGCGACCAGCATACTTTGAGAGCTCATTGCCATACATCCGTTAGGAATATATAGCAGCTCATAATAGGCATCACATTCGAGTCAATTTTAGTATGCGGTACCCTAGATCGATCGATCACATTTATATCTCTCTTAATCTCATTTAAACAATGATATATATATTGTATTCACAATTATGATTATCCCAAAGACAAGTCATAATTGGTCGACCGGTGAATACAAAACTACAATGTGATTCTCCAAATTTGATCTTCCTCTTTCCTTCAAACTCTCAATTTCAATTCAGCTTGCTTTTCTAGAAATGTCCCATTAGATCGCATCAACTCATGACCATTGGCAACATCCTAAGATAGCAAACACTAAATAAAAATCTTGAGAATAAGTAAAAGTCATGAGGGCACTTAAATTGAGGAACTCTTTTCCTCAAGAGTGTCACACGGCATAAAAGTTGAGATCAAACTTTTGCCACTCTTATTGGTCGTATCATGCATACGTAGTATGAAATACGTATTACGGTATTTAACTCCTTTCCCATGGAGCGTATGTCTACATCTTTAATACCGTACAGATTATAGTTCAGACATACCCAATGTCTAACTTGAGTTCACATATCTACTCATACACAGAATTCATCAGAACTCACATATGGCATTATAGACAGATAAAGTAAAATATGTGGGTTATTTTACTTTCAGACATAGTAAATATCATGTTCTCATCTTAACACTTAGTTAAAGCGATATATATATTTTAAGCTTGAGCTCTCGATTATCACCTAGATAATAAGCTTAAAAACCATCTCATCTCTATTTATCACATAGTAAATAGATGCGATTACCCGTGTGAGTGGGCTAATCTCTTATCTGTCCGACATACTTTCTCAACATAATATAATGCACTGAGCATTAAGATGCATAAATGTAAAACAAAGATTCATAGGCATTAATGATGAAATCACAAATTCATTAAAGGTGAACAACTCAGGGAAATTACAATATCCAATACATCAGACTCTACGCAATCCTAGAGATTTTACATGACCACAAAACACATCTCTAGGTATTGGTTTTGTCATAGGATCTGCTACCATTCTATGAGTAGATATGTACTGTAAGTTCACATCCTTTCGTGCAACCATATCTTTGACAAAGTTATACTTAGTATCTATATGTTTGGTCTTGCCATGATATTTTGATCTTTGGTGTACGCTATAGCTGCTTGGCTATCACAGTTAACCAATAATGGATTTGCAACTTTCTCAATAACACCTAAATGATCCAAAAATCTCTTAAGCCAAACTCCTTCTTGTACCGCTGCTAATAATGCCACGAACTCAGCTTCCATCGTGGACAAGGCTATACATGTTTGCTTCTTCTTTGCTCCATGATATGGCACCATTGTTCAAGAAGAAAGCAAATCCAGAGGTAGATTTCCTTTCATCTAAATCTCCTCCCAATCAGCATCCGTATAGCCTTCAAGTTGCGGATCCTTTCCTTGGTAATTCAGCTTGTAATCAGCGGTTCCCTTCGATATCTCGGTATTCTTTTAACGGCCTTCCAATGTGCTTGACCTGGATTGGATTGGTATATACTCACCATTCCAAGCGCAAAACATATGTCGGGTCTTGTACACATCATAGCGTACATTAAGCTCCCAACAAGACTAGCATAAGGAACATGTTTCATTTGTTCCTTCTCTTGTAGAGTCCTTGGACACGTCTATGGCTCAATCCTTCACCTTTTGCAATAGGAGTATCAATGGGTTTACAATCTTGCATACGAAATCGTTCAAGAACCTTATTTATGTATGTTTCTTACGAAAGAGATAATGATCTCTTCGAACGATCTCTTGAAATCTTAACTCCAAGGATGTATGCAGCCTCACCCATATCTTTCATCTCAAAGTTGGAAGATAACCAACTCTTAACAAGTATTAACAAACTCCATATTGCTTCCAGCAATTAGTATATCATCAACATATAATGATATGATCACAAATTGATCTTTGGATCTTTTGATATATACACAATGATCCTCATCTATCATTGTAAAATCATATGCCATTATGGCATTATGAAAACGTATATACCATTGTCTCGATAACTGTTTTAGGCCATATATCGATTTCAAAAGTCGACATACTTTTCCTTCTTGGCCTTCCATAATGAAACCAGTAGGTTGTTCCATATATATTTCTTCCTCTAATTTTCCATTGAGGAAAGCAGTCTTTACATCCATTTGATGTAACTCAAGATCCATATTAGCCACTATTGCTAGAATAATGCGAATCGAGGTAAATCTCACCACAGGAGAAAATGTTTCTTCATAATCAATTCATTCCTGTTGATTATACCCCTTCGCCACAAGGTGAGCCTTATGTCTTTCTATCGAACCATCAGATTTACGCTTTATTTTGAGAACCCACTTGTTCCCAATAGCTTTGCATCCTTTTGGAAGGTCAACCAGTTTCCAAACTTGGTTTGACTTCATTGACTCCATCTCCTCTTCCATTGCATGCATCCATTTTTCCTTACCAGGGCAATTTAGAGCCTCATTAAGATTTCTTAGCTCATCTTCATCTTGTGGAGCAACCATAAAAGTTTCCCCTTCAATGTTAAAACGTCAATGGGGAATACTTTTGCGACTTGTTCGCCGTATGGGAGATTGTGCACTTTGTACATCATTCCCCATCATGCTCCCACTCGGATTAGATAATGACGATATCATCTCATCTTGTGGTTGTAATTGAGAGTGAGTTGAATCAAATTCATTACTTCTCATGTTACTCCCACTTGGACGAACTCCACTATGTTCATTATCTTGATCCAAGGTTTCAAATAGGGAGTGTTCCTCACCTATTTCGCCCTTCTTAGGAAATTCATTCTCTAAGAATGTGACGTCCCGTGATTCGAACCCGTTATACTTCCACTTTCCTGCTCACCTATGAACACATATCCTTTCGAGTGTTCGAGTATCTTATGAAAATACTCTTCTTTCCTCCGGGACCTAATTTCCCAAACTTGTAAGAGGACTCATGAGTATAGGCAAAGCACAACCCCATGGCTTAAGAAAACTTAAGTTCGGTTTTCTACTGTCCATAACTCATATGGAGTGGAGGTAACTGATTTGGAAGGCACTCGGTTAAGTATATATGTAGCAATTAATAACGCATCACTCCAAAGGTCATAGGTAAATTAGCATGTGCCATCATGGACCTAACCATTTCCAATAGGGTTCTGTTTCTTCTCTCCGCAACACCATTTTGTTGAGGAGTATATGGAATAGACAACTGTCTTTCTATTCCTTTTTCATCACATAATTTTCTGAACTCATCAGATAAATATTCTCGACCTCGATCGGATCTTAATACTTTTATTTTATTGTCTAATTGATTTTCTGCCAAGTTCATAAACTTTTTGAAACAACTCAATACTTCAGATTTATGAGAAATCAAATAGATATATCCGAATCGAGTATAATCATCTATAAATGTGATGAAATAAACAGCCCCGTGCCTTCCTCTCACATTCATCGGACCACAAACATCAGTATGAATTAAATGCAAAAGAAATTCAGCTCTTTTACCTTTTCCAAATGGTTTCCTTGTCGTTTTCCCTACTAGGCAATGCTCACATATAGGCAAATCAACTTTTTCAATGTTGCCCAACAAGCCCTCTTTGGCTAGTCTATTCATACGTTGTTGGCCAATATGACCAAGTCTAGCATGCCACACATTCACATCATTATCATATGAATTAGGAGACGTGAGAAGGGAATAACAAACATTTGCATTAACATAGTCAATATCTAATACAATGAAACCATCCAGAAAATAACCACAACCATAGAAATTTGTATCCAAAAACAAATCCACACCTCTATTATGGAAGTTCATATTAAAACCAAGCTTGACCAACAATAAAACGAGACACTAAATTTCGACGAATCTCGAAGCATACAATACATCATGTAGGAATAAAGTGCGTCCACCACGCATGTTCAGTTGGCAGGTGCCAATTCCTTTTACTTCTGCTCTAGAGTTGTTTCCCACATAGATCCACTTAGTTCCAATTGGTACTCGTCGAAATTCCACGAAAGATTCTCTATCCTTCGCTATATGGTCCGTCGTTCTCCCGAATCTACGGTCCACAAAGGATTAGACTCAGTCATAAATACGAACTTGACACATAGGCAAAGTTCCCAATAGGATAAGGGTGTGTACCTTCTTTGGCTCACGACAATCGCGAGCATAGTGGCCCTTCTTGTCACAATTGTAACACTTCACCCTTGTAAGCTTCTTCATTCGAGGACGCTTTCCTCTTTCATGTTGATCAAGCTTAGGTTTCTTCCCTGAAGGACCTGCTAAATTTCAGCTTCCGGCTTAGCCGCCAAGAGACGGTCCTCTTCCAGCTCAAGATGACGCATTGCATCCTCAAAGGTTTTGATATTTTCATTATGGGTCGGGTGCACCTTCATATGCTCCCAACTCGAGGCAAGGAACAGTGCTGCTTGCACTTGCTGCTCATCGGTCGGGACATGGCCAGCATCATTCAACTCACTTATCATGTTTGACATCTTTCTAAGGTGTTGCTTCATGGTCTGACCATGAGGCTTCTTATAAGAGTCAAACCTAATAGTGAGTTGTCTCGATCTGTCACCGAAGTTTGACCAAACCTTCCGCCAACGCTTCCCACATTTCCTTGGCATTCTCAAAACGTCCGAACTCTCGCATGACGTCATTTTCCATGCTACTCAGCAACGTAATGCGAGCAAGGGAGTTCTTTCTTTTCCATGCAACAAAAGCATCCTTATTTAACTTATCTTTGCGCGCAGTGTTTCCTTCTTCGAGGTTCTACCATGGTCGGGTTAAGAGCTTCTAGTGCCTCTTGCTCTTCCGGCACATATTGGATTTTCATGTGCCGATTTCATAGTTGTCGCCATTGAGCTTTTCACCTTTGTTCGGCTCGGCAACTATGCTCTTTGTGGCTGAAGCCATTGATCGATAACATCATACATATATGCACGAATAATTAATACCTATCATTTATGCATCCATTTTGCCGAGACCCATCATATTAATGAACAATTTCAAGTAAGGTTTGAGAATCAAAAGGTCACTATGTTTCCAATCATCCTCCAAAAAATCCTAACTTAAAATTATCATTAATATATAATTGTCTTATGCAAAATGAATTCTATGAAGCTACAAAAAAAACTTCTATGAACTACCCACAGCAGTTAACAACAACAGAAAGCAAATAATATCTTACATCCAATAGAATAATAATGCTTTCACATAATACAACTTATATAATAGTTGCTACATCAACAACAACCAGATAGAAAACATTACATAAGATGTCCACAAAGCACACTAAAATAAAGATCAGCCAAAACAACTATCACCACTTCAAAAAGTGAACAGGGAAAGATCATTTTTTTCTCAATTTCTTGATCTTTTCTTTTGTAACAATCAAGTAATAATCATCTATAAAAGCCATCACAGTACTCCTATATGAAGCGGCTTTGTTGACATCCCATATGCGATTCAACACTCATTTCCATTCTTGTGGAAGAGTGTTCATGAAAAAACGCACCATCTCAGACTGTGGCATGAGACGACCATTCCATATGACCTTTTGTATCTTCCCGTTGATTTCAAGAACCTGATCAATTAAGTCACCACTCTCCTATCGATAATCAGTCAGCTCATCTATCAAACTAGAAAGCCTTTCCTTTTGTTTATGGGTAAATACGCGAATAGGCGTGCGTAATCGAAGGGGAGCCATTGTTCCTGCAACAAATGCAGAACAAATAAGGGATTACATATAATCCACATAGACTTAATTGGGAAAAAAAAAAGAAACAAATCCTTTTTTTTTTCTTTTTTTTTTTGGGTCAACGGTCAACGGTCGGTCAACGGTCAACGGGTCGGTCGCAGGGTCGGTCGAGCCGGTCGGGCCGGTCGAACGAAGCCGAGCCGGCACGTGCCACGCGGTGCTGGGCGACGTCACGATGACGTCGGCCGGCACATGCGTGGTGCAGCGCCGAGAGGAAACGGCCGCGCCGTTTCGCGCGCGCGTGCGCTGGCGAAACGGCGCATCCGGCCCAGCGCCGTTTCGCGCGCGCGTGCATCGCGCGCGCTGCGCGAAACCGCGCGTTTCAGCGGGACCGAATCGGCGCGTGCACCGTGCGTTCCGGCCGCGCGTGGCGGCGCGTCCGGCGGCCTCCGGCGGCGATCCGCAACTCATTTTTCTCGTATCGACGAGAGCTTCATCCTTGCACTTTCAAAAACGAATTTCGACTTGCACAAAAACACGAAACAGGGAGAACAGTACACGGGTGTCGGGTTTTTCTGTCCCCGATCAACCAAAAATGATTTTCTCGAATTTCGAGAAAAAATTAATCAAAGCAATTATAAAGGGGGTCGGGAAACATGAACTAGGGCTCTGATACCAATTTTGGGTATTGCTTATACCCTAAAACCGGATTCGACACTAAATCGAATCCCTAAAACTAATGCGGAAGACAAGCCCGGGAAAATTACATGTATCACCGATCAAAGGCACACCACGAGTTCGGCGTACCTTGTATCCACGGACTAAACACCAACGCTGATTTGAGGAAGAAAAACTTATCCCTTTCGATCCGATGATGTCAATTCGCCTTGAAGGGAAGAGAGTGTCTTGTTGTTCTTCTTTTGGAAGGAGAGAGAGAGGGAACGTACGTTCTGTCAAAAGGTACGTTTCTCCCTCTCTTTATTTCTTTAAATACGTCTCTCCAAAGGGCGTGTCCCTTCGCGTAAAGACGTTAAAAGTTCTTCTGACGTATCACTCATCCATATGGGCCTAAACTTGTGGGCCGGGCTTTAGCCCACAAGTGGGCGGGCCAACTTAAGCCCATATATTAATTAAAACCATCAGTGAGCCATGACCATCTTTTTGCTCTTGCAATATGCTCCGATACCAATTAAAATGGTTAAAACAACGATTACAACAACTCTATGATCCCCTCTCCTTCCAGATTTCAAGATTTTAGCCTTCGCATAGAGCTACATTGCACAAGCAAAAGCAAGAGCGCGAGTTCGGAATTTCCAGCCGTCGTCAAAGTTACCTTTTGACCTGTCCATGTAGGCCTTTAATCTGCACAATTTTGAGGATATATTCTGAAGACATAGCAGGGCTTTCTTTTCCTCCATCAATGGAGCCCTTTGGCTCTGTGGACAACGTGGTGGGAATCGGCATGATTTTCAATGCGGTGCCACTTTTTCTACGGTGATGGAATGCCAGAAAAGTCAATGTGCTATTGGGTAATAAGATTTTTCTTTTTTCTTTTTTTACTTTGTTGGATCTTTAATAGGATTGCCGATTAAGCAATTCATCGAGCAACGTTTCCTCCAACAGCGGGCACGTGGTGACCTTCTTTACTTATTCCAAATCGTTCGCTGCTGGGGTGAGAAGTACCGCGACATGATTCGAGATTTCCGTCTTGCCCCGAGTCATGTCCTGCGACATACTCTTAATTGAGATGGCCATCTGAAATCCGCATGGATTTGGACCTATCTCCGATTGGTTTGTGTGTTTAGAGGGAAAAAGAAAACTTACCAAGATTGGTTTGTATAAACTGATTCATCAAGCAATGCCTCCCGTTCATCAACATTACTGGATACCACTTGATAAAAAGGGAATTCAATGACGGTTCATTTTAAGGAAGGAGACCAAAATACTCCTGTTACTTGAAAAAGGAATCGATTAGAAAACTGATTGGATGGACCGAGGAGGGGTTCCGTAAGAGAGAGAGAGAGAGAGAGAGAGAGAGAAGAGAAGGGCACGCCATCCATCCAATCAGCACTCCAGACACCAATTGCCTTTCGATCGCTTCTTTTTGTGCCTACCGCCAAAAGCGCTCCTCAGCCACAGGCGCCAACGTGCCTTGCCTTCTCTCTCCTCTTTTCAATAGCCACACGGCTCATATAAAACAAACCCTAGACCAACGTGGTATTTGTCGAGCCGACCCACCATCTGTTCCATCAATACCCCATCGCCCCACGCCATGTCCCTGGGCCCGTTCCTCCTCTTCTTCTCCTCTCTCTGTCCCTCGCCAATCGCGTCGATACCGTCCCAGCATATTTTTCAATGCTTTTGCTGGGGTACCACGTCCCAGTGCCACTTTCCTTGTTACGTTTCCTCCAAAAGCGGGCACGTGACCTTCTTTATTTTCCCAAATCACTGCCATGGTGATCCTGTGGTAATAAGTACCGCAACATGATTCGAGGGAGACGCGGACGACCTTTGGTTTGGCAATGGTCACATATTTATAATTGGAGCAGCTATTTGAAATCTGAATAGATTTTGACTTATCTCTAATCTGTTTGTGTGCTTAGAGGAAAATACTAAACTTATCAAGATTGGTATGTGAAAACTAATTCGTTGAGCAATATGTTTTATTCATCATCATTACGATATTTCACTTAATTAAATCGATTGTGTAAAATGATCACAGCAAGATGACACCTGCCTAAGTTACTTTTTTAGCCAAGTGAAGCTCATCTGGGAATCTTAGCCTAGTCTCGGGATTTATTGAAGAATCAACCCTACTCATGTAACAAGAATTTTCAATGCTTCGGTCATAGATCTCTAGAACAGCATTACCTATGTCAGTTGAGCTGGATCACGATAATGTGAAGCATGTGACAAGATGCAACTATAGTTCGTCTTAGCATTGACTAGGGCTAATTCCTTAAAAAAACTCTAAACTTTAGGTTTAGTCCTGAATTTGCCCCAAACTTTAGGTTTAGTCGCAAATCTATCCCAAACTCTTTTTTTTATCTCATAAAAAACCCCAAACTTTAGGTCCAATCATTAAAAAAAAAAAAATTATCAATTTTACTCTAGTCCTAAATTTGCCCTCGTTTGTCCTCCATCCAAAAATCGCGGCTAGTCATCCCTAATTTTTATATCCTAGAACGGTTTTATTTTGAAGATAATTTTCCACGCCGCCTTGCCAATGTGTATTTATTATCGATGTGCAAATGCCACATTAAGTTGGGACTAGACCATAGGGTAGATTTGAGAATAGATTAAGAGTTGATGATTTTTTTTAGACAAACAAAATTCGAGGTAGATTTGGGACTGAACCTAAATTTTAGGGTTTTTTCCTAGACAAAAGAAAAATTCAGGGCAAGTTTTGGACTGGATCTAAAGTTTGGAGATTTTTCTGGAACAAAGAAAAGTTCGGAATAAATTTGAGACTAAACCTAAAGTTTTGGATTTATAAGGAAATTGGCCCATTGGCTATAGAGTTTCATGCTATTCTTTGCTGTCGAGTGTTTATGACGACATTGTACTTTTTTGGTTTGCGTCGAGTACAACATGTATAGAAGATGTATGTGGAGTAATCATGGACTTCATCAAAAGATGGATCCAAATCACACATTTCATTAAACACAGTCAATGGGATCTTGATCAGGAAAAAGAAGAAGAAGAAAAAGAGACAAAGAAAGGGTGGCTGCAATGGTTGGAAGGAACTTGAGTCTAGAGATGATCCAAACATCATATCATATTTATCAAATTTTGGTTGCTGAAGGTGGAATTGTTGTTGTAGAAGGTGTAGTTGTTTCTGCAGATGGAGGCGCTATAATTCTCGGCACTGGGATGTATGGTCCATTCTCGATGACTTTCCACATATTGTAAATCCAGGGATTTTACGAAGATTTTCATCTTCCAATTCTAATAGATATAATCAGATCGATCAAACATTTGTGGTTTAGAAATGGAGCCACAATGACTGTCTTCATCAAAAAAAAAACTCCTATGATGTGAGCCACAATGATCTTTTCACTCTTGAAATATAGGACTTCGAAAACTTGAGCAACATGCTATGATACGAATTAAGTTGGCTAAAACAACAACTAAGAAAGGGTGATTGGTTGTTTTAAGAACATTGAAACTCTTGAGTGAAAGATGTGAGCATGTGCTTTTGTAGAAGGAGATTAATTATGCGGATGTAGTAGTAATTTCTATCAAACCTATTATTAAAGAATTAAAGAAACATAAGATATTTCAAGACAAATTCATAGTGGTATAGCTTTCCACTTGACACAATTTACTCTCTCAACTCTAATGGCCATGAACAAGACTCAATTAATTTCTAAGTCATTTCATATTTTGTCAATTGAGTCAATTCGATCAATTTTAGTAGGAAATCGCTAACATGAACACCGGTAATGCCACATAGGATGATTGATATTGACTTTGACAATTTTTTATATTTTTTTAAAATTGAAATTTTTTTGTTCTTTCCTTTTCTTCTTCCTTCCCGTCAATAGACGGCGGCTTCGTGAAAATGTTCTATCATTTGCGAAGTCCATACCATTTTGACTATTTTGTCGTATTTCTTCATTCAATTTCTGGAACGAGTGTCTTTTTAGTATCTTCTAATATAAATAATCAGTCAATTTTTGGATTAAAGCTATCTTTAATTGTTTGTACTTAGTAGCTTTAACTAGAAATTAAAAAGAGAATCTACTTTTGGAAGGGCGGATGTTAAATAAATAAAAAATAAAATCATATTTAGGACTTAGGAGAGATGGTGTCAATTGCGATTTCTGTTTTTAATATCAAACCAGACTTTTTTTGTACATTAGTCATAGATTTTCACTCATCTAAGAATTAGAATACCTTCACACATCATTTATTAATCATAATTTTTTATCCTCAACGAGAAATTCGAACAGGGCTTTTGATGTAGTTGACACACGCTTTAATATCACATCATAAAATTTCTACAATTATAAAACTCACAACTTTTGAAGTACTAAAGTTTATATTTTAAGATCATTTCCGTTGGTGGTTATTTGATTTATTGAATTTTTCATTGAGGTTTAGATACCAGTCTTATTCATTCAACGGTGATTGGTTGTTTTAAGAAAATTAAAACTCTTCAGCGGAAGATATAAGAATGTGCTTTTGTATAAGAAGATTAATTATGCGAGTGTAGTAACTTCTATTTAACATATACTAAAGCAGTTAAAGAGATAAGATATTGTAAGACGGATTTATAGTGGTTCCACCTTCCACTTGGCACACTTTACTATCAACTATTATAGCCATGAACAAGACTCGAATCCATTAGGTAATTTCAAGATTTTATGATTTGTAAACAATGCTCCCACTACAAGAAGCTACAAGTGCAAGCACCTCTTACAACCCCACAATCCCCTCTTCCCAGATTTGAAGAATTCGGCCCTCATGTAGATTTAGGAAAAATTTAAAAAAAAATTTTAAAAAAAAAAACAGTCCTATATCTATTACAATTTTTTCAATTCAATCATTAAATTTTTTTTTTTTACCAATTCAATCCTAATTTTTTTGCAATTATGTCAATTTACTCCATTTGGCCAAATTTGGCTTGCCGATCGGCATTGGCATGCGCGAGATAATTTTTTAATAATATTTTGTTTTTCAAGGGCTAGCCCTAGCATTATTTTTTATATTTAAAAAAATCAAATTTTAAATTATTTTTATTTTTATTTTTGTATTTTATTTTCTTTGTTTTTTTGTCTTCTTCTTCTTTGGCCGATCGCCAGCCACGGTGATGGCGAGCAAGCTTGAGCTCGCCGTTGGCCAAATCGGAGAGCCAGAGGCTCGCGCTCGTCGAGGCCTCAAGTTTGCTACTCACTAGATTGGTGAGCTAAGGCTCTAGCTCATTGCTCACCTAGCTCGCTACCGATCGAGCAAGCGGCAAGCCTCGAGCTCGCCTATGGTAGGTCACAGGTGGTCATTGTGGCCGGCGACCGGCCAAGACAGAACTAAAAAGAAAAGAAAGAAAGAAAAAAAGAAAAAGAATTGAAAATTCGAATTTATTAAAAAAAAAAAAAAAAAAAGATGAAAAGGTTAACATGGTGTGAGATAAGAGAAATTGAATGAGGAAATGTCTTCCTCTTTTTCAAAAGTATAAAATGTTTTCCCCTATCTTAGATGACTCCTTTCATTTCATGAAAAATGTTTTTCCTAATTAATTCATTTTCTATAAAACAAATATCGGAAATTTTATAAAATATTTTTTAGAAAGTTATTTTTCGTGAAATGAACGAAATCTCAAACTCCTCTATAGGGTTCAGGAGCTTGAAAATCTGATATATCACGTTAATAAATCAATTTTATGAAGAAATCTCAACAAGTCTCCAATGACTCTCGCCGTTTCTTGGGCAAAATGGACAATGTGGTCAAATCAGCATGTTTTCCAATGTGTTGGTGGGGTTCCCCTTTTCCGGCTGATAAAATGCCAGTTCAATTCGAAGCAAATAATGGCAGATGCCTCGCCCGTCAAACAGCCTCCGCGTAATCGTCTTTGCTTTTCCAAATATTATTATTCTAATATATACATACATATATATATATATATATATATATATATATATATATATATATATATATATTTTTTTCCTATCTTTTTTCGCCCGTCCACACTTCATAATTTTACATGGGGGCAGTCCAACGACGTCATCGTTTATGATAGCGCCGTTCATCCAATGTGCGCAGAGAGAGAGAGAGAAAGGAGGGGGTACGGAGCAATACGTTTTGTCCATTAACATTATGATATATCCTTGACTAAATCAATTGTGTAAAATAATCGCAGCGAGTCTACGAAGACGTTCGCTTAAATTACATTTTATCTAAGTGAAGCTCATCAGGAAATCTTGGCCCAATCTCGAGATCTATTGAACAATCACATCTATTCAAATTAGACCCATCGTAATTGATCATAAACTTATTTCTTAATCCATATTTAATGAGTTAAGTTACTATTTGGGTTAGTTATATATAATAAATGGATTTAAATTAATAAAACTCATGACAATATAGGTATTAAATGGGTTTACAACTTATTAAAACCTAACATATCTTTATAACTCTCCTCACTATTGTTAAGAAAATATGGCTTCGAATTGGGTAAAATAATGGAGTCGGATCTTTAGAGTAATCAAGTCGGACTTTGAGACGTGATATCACTTTCTTTAAGGATTTGTTTGCCCTACAAAGTTGCTAATGGTCACCAGCAAATTTCCTCCAAGATACAACAAAGTCTCAAAATGAGAATATTAGATAGCAATTCTAGTATTTTTTCAAGATCTCTCATGGGAAACAATTGGAAACAATGGCCGTGGTTTCTTTTGAAAGAAGACGAAAATGAAAGAAGATTATTCATTTGATCCCATAACAAACGTACTTATCTTTGTTTTTTGAACAGAGGCAACTTTTCAAAAGGTTGCAAAAAAGAACAAAAGCGCAACCTTTCGGGAAATGTTGTAAAATGAGCAAGTATGTCTCAAAGGTTATGTTGAAAAGATATAAAAAAATTCGGAATTAAATAAATAACAAATAAAAAATAATCGTAACTTTTCGTGAGCAGTCGATTTTTTCAACAAAACTTTATAGTTAATTTTTATAGAAATAAATCGAATTTTTTCAATAAATAAAAATAATGATCGTTGGTTAGTCAAATCTCGTCCATGTGCATACTCACATCTTTTCGATGTGGGATAAGGCACCTCTTCATTTGTTTTATAAACAAATTACCAACAACTATCAACTCCACGATCTCACCTCAGTTTTGGGTATGACTTTACCTTGATTTGGTTAAATATAAAAGTATTTTAATTATAATGATCGTGTGGTCATTAGATTTATATTACATGAAAATAGGTCACAACGAGTTAAATGAATAAATTTAGATCGGACCATTTTCTATCTAACCTAAATTCAATCCGACCCATATGTTCAACAAGCCGAACTCAAATATCACAGCCCATCATGTACTATTGTGTCGTGAAGGCTTCCGCGGCATTGTATTATGCGAGATTTAAAGGGAATTACAAAATGATTTATTTTAAGGACGGAGATTAAAATACTATTGTTCGACGAATGGAGACACGGGCAAAATAGCCTTCTTATGTTTTGGGAGGGCAAAATGGTGGCGAAGCATTGAGGAGGGATTTCCTTAACAGCGCACCCTTATGCTCCAATTGATGATAAATCGGAAGTGCGGTGTAACCCCACCACCTCTTTTCTATTTGACATATGTCTTCGCGGAGACGAGACCGTACTCCTGAGATAATTCCAAAACCAATTTGTCAAAACTACTTGTGCGGAGTATTGGTGTTTATATAGATCCGAGGTGGGACTAACCCGGGTCCACAACTAATAATGAAAGTAAGAATAAAAAGTTTTTTCGAAAGTTAAAAAGTTTTCTTACTTTCATTAGTTAAAAAGTTTTTTCGAAAGTTAAAAAGTTTTCTTACTTTCATTATTAGTTGTGGACCCAGGTTAGTCCCACCTCGGATCTATATAAACACCAATCCTCCGCACTTCCTTTCCATCGCTTCGTTCTCTTTCTTCTTCCTCTTTCTATCCGTTGCACTCTTGCCACTGCATTAGACTACAATTCATCATTCCCCGTTTGGTCTCCACCAAGGTAGGATCCTTGCATCGCTCGCATTTCCATTCTTAGACTAGGTAACTGAACGAGTTACACTAGTTACTTAACCGTCGTTGATGTTTCTTCGATAGTCCAGAGAAAATGGCGTCCCACGTTGTTGGATATCCTCGCATGGGCCCTACGAGGGAGCTGAAGTTTGCCCTGGAATCATTTTGGCATGGAAATAGCACTGCCAAGGATTTGCAAAAAGTGGGGGCTGATCTCAGGTCATCCATCTGGAAGCAGATGGCTGCCGCCGGCATCAAGTACATTCCCAGCAACACCTTCTCATACTATGACCAGGTGCTCGACACCACCGCGATGCTTGGTGTTGTTCCCGCCAAATATGGTTGGAACGGTGGCAAGATCGGGTTTGACGTTTATTTCTCCATGGCCAGAGGAAACGCCTCCGTCCCTGCGATGGAGATGACCAAGTGGTTCGACACCAGCTAGTAAGAGTGACGGATCTCAGACTAGTTTTTTTTTTTTTTTTTTTTTTTTTCTTTTTTTTTGGTCGGTGGATCTCAGACTAGTTACCGAGTAGAAATTACTTCGTTCTTGATGATTAAACTTAACACCCGTCCATGCCGTTTTTGGTCCAGCCAATATACTGTGACTGAATTGGGCCCAGATGTCAACTTCTCTTACGCTTCTCGCAAGGCTGTCGCGGAGTACAAGGAGGCCCAGCAGGTAAAACGCTGGTCTTATTATTGTTTTCTTCATTCTCAACGGCCCGTTCGATTGGGTTATATTCAGCCCAACCCAGAAATGAAGTGTTTTATGTTCTAGTGACCCGATAAGCATGCGACCCAAACCGGATAATGAATCGGGTCGGATCGCAAGGGGCTATCGGGTTTAGGCCTTTTCCTTTTTTTCGGTCGAAAGTTTAGGCCATTTAAGAAATGCTCCAAAAGTGCATTTCATGTTTCCCTCTGCAATTTTCTCTCTCCTCCCGCCCTTCCCCGTCTCACTACTTTCCCAGCCGCCGCCGCCGCCGCCGCCTCCGCCGTCCCTTGGCTGCAACGCCGCCGGCAACCCCACGACCCACATCCGATCTCGATGGAAACTGCCGAAAGCCTCGGATCTGCCCGACTATCCCCTGACTCTCCCCTCTTCCGACTCCCATCCTCTGCAACGCTTGGCCCGGGGCCAACGACGGGCCAACGACGGTCGCCCGACGCTCCTGCAGACCAGCTAAGGCCCCCGCTTGCCTTGCTAGACCTCGATCGCGGCTGATCCGAGGCCAAGCCCAGCCCTAAATCTCGATCGAGCTCCCCGGCCCTCGGCTCTCGTCCTCGTCGACAAATTCTGACTCTTTAGTTGGTTGTAGTTTCTTGTTTAATTTTCGTCTTCCTGGTGTCGTTACATAATCTTTGCATTATCTAAAGCAATCTTTTGGAATTCGTTTGCTAATTTCCAGCTTGGATTAGACACTGTTCCAGTCCTTATTGGCCCGGTGTCCTATCTGCTGCTATCCAAGCCTGCAAAAGGTGTGGAGACGACCTTTTCTCCTCTGTCCCTTCTCGGCAAAATACTTCCCATCTACAAGTAAGATATTATTAAACTCTTCTCGAGTAGTTTCATATGCTCATGTTTGGAATGCGTTTCCTGACCAATGATCAACCATTCAGGGAAGTTGTCTCCGAACTTAAGGCAGCTGGCGCTTCATGGATTCAGTTTGATGAGCCCACCCTTGTGTTGGATCTTGACTCTCACCAACTGCAAGCATTCACTGAAGCATACTCAGAACTGGAATCATGTCTTTCTGGCGTGAATGTTCTCGTCCAAACCTATTTTGCTGATGTTCCTGCTGAGGCATATGAAGTTCTTACCTCCTTGAAGGGCGTCACTGGATTTGGATTTGATTTGGTCAGTGGAACCAAGACCCTTGATTTAATCAAGGGTGGCTTCCCCACAGGCAAGTATCTCTTTGCAGGAGTTGTTGATGGGAGGAACATCTGGGCCAATGATCTTGCTGAAACACTCAGTACCCTCCATGCTCTCGAGAGCATCGTGGGAAAAGGTACTACTTTCTCCGTATGTTTTTCAATATAGTGTGATCTGCATGTTATGTATCCTTAAGTTGATATCTGAAATTCCTTATTTATCTGTAGACAAAGTTGTGGTCTCCACCTCTTGCTCTCTTTTGCACACTGCTGTTGACCTCGTTAACGAGACTGAATTGGATGAGGAAATCAAGTCATGGCTTGCATTTGCTTCTCAGAAGGTCGTTGAAGTCAATGCTTTGGCCAAGGCTTTGGCTGGACAAAAGGACGAGGTACAGTTTATTATCTTTCTGTTAAAGATGATGCTGAAAAGTAGCATAGCATGCCCACACGGTAGTTGTTGCTGCTAGGCAGTCTTAACGGTTGTGATAATCCATATTGTTAGCTTGTTTTCTAGAATAAGTTGCTTCTACTTTGTTTCGAATAGTCATTGGCAGAAACCAATGTGGATACCTTGTGGTGGGTCTCTTTAATTACTGGCTATACAGAGCTACATATATATGGCAACGATGGGGTAAATAAAGTCACTAGGATGCAAAGTCAATTTAATCTAAGCCTGTTAACTAGCACCTTTAGGGTGTTTGTCAAGCATAATGTTTGATTTCCGAAGTATTGATTACTAATATCGTGAGATGGTATTTCAATGCTTATTGCCAATGGTTCCGCTTTCAGGCATTCTTCTCAGCTAATGCTGCTGCTCAGGCCTCAAGAAAGTCCTCTCCGAGAGTCACAAATGAAGCTGTCCAAAAGGCTGTATGTTCCTCTGCTTAGTTACCCTTCATCTTTTATGCGTTCCAAAAATACCAATGAAATTGATATTACTGGTGTCTTGAACTCTTGATATTCTCATCTCTCTCAGGCTGCTGCTTTGGAGGGCTATGATCATCGCCGTGCCACAACTGTGAGTGCTAGACTTGATGCTCAGCAAAAGAAACTTAATTTGCCAGTCATCCCAACAACCACCATTGGCTCCTTCCCTCAGAGTGAGGAACTCAGAAGAGTGCTTTGTGAGTATGAGGGCAAAAGGTGAGCAAACTAGATCTCTTTTTTCTAAGTAAACGTTGCTAGATATGACATGGGGCTTTTATCCATTTTGTTATGACCCTCATTGGTCCTCTGACTGCACTTCGTTATAGGATGTCTTGGGAAGAATATGTTAAGGCCATCAAGGAGGAAATTAAGAAAGTTGTCAAGCTTCAAGAGGAGCTTGACATAGACGTCTTGGTTCATGGGGAGCCTGAGGTAAGACAGTGTTTTAATCTAGTGTTGTAATTAAGACAGATTACGTAGAATTGATAGATAGATATCTGATGAGCTATGTTTCTTTCTTAAACATCTTGATCCTCATGCGTCCAATGCAGAGGAACGATATGGTTGAATACTTTGGGGAGCAGTTGTCTGGTTTGGCTTTCACCATTAACGGGTGGGTGCAATCTTATGGATCTTGTTGTGTGAAACCACCCATCATCTATGGTGATGTGAGCCGCCCCAAGCCAATGACTGTCTTCTGGTCCACCATGGCCCAGAGCATGACTGCTCGGCCGATGAAGGGAATGCTTATGGGCCCTGTCACCATTCTCAACTGGTCCTTTGTCCGAAATGACCAGCCCAGGTACAGAAGAATGTGAACTGCATGTGTACATGGGATTGATCAAAGAACATAATCTTATTTCTCCTTTCAGGAATAGAATAATATATATTTATTTCACAGGTTCGAAACTTGCTATCAAATTGCCTTGGCCATCAAGGACGAAGTTGAGGATCTTGAGAAGGCAGGGATTAATGTTATTCAAATTGATGAGGCAGCTTTGAGAGAGGGTCTGCCGCTGAGAAGGTCCGAACAATCTTTCTACTTGGATTGGGCTGTTCACTCTTTTAAAATCACTAACTGCGGTGTCAAGGATACTACCCAGGTTCTTTCATAGCTCCCTTCCTTTTTCTATGTGGGAAGATCCATTTCTCACATGTACTGATTTCACTTGGTGGCTGTTATTGATTGGCAGATCCACACTCACATGTGCTACTCCCGCATTGATGACATCATCCCCTTAATCTTCGACATGGATGCTGATGTCATCACAATTGAGAAGGCTCGCTCTGATGAGAAGCTCCTCTCAGTTTTCCATGAGGGAGTCAATTTTGGTGCTGGGATTGTCCCCGGTGTCTATGACATCCACTCTCTCATAATACCATCAGCTCAAGAGATTGCTGACAGAACCATCAAGATGCTCACTACAAACATATTGTGGTTTAGCCCTAACTTTGTATTCAAGACTCGTGAACACGCTGGGGTCAAGCGTGCGCTCAAGATCATGGTTCTTGCTGCCGAGCTTCTCCGCACCGAACTTGCCCATGCTAGAAAGGAAAAGTATGAGTAACTTCCTTGTATTCTTGTCTTTTTATATTTATATGATTATTGAGTCTCTCTATGGGATGTTAGGAGTCGTACTCTTTGGGGATTTTAGTTTGTTCGTAGTTCCTCTCTTTATATTTATTTGATTATTGAGTTTCTCTATGGGATGTTAGGAGTCCTACTCTTTGGGCTGTTTTAGTTTGTTCGTAGTACTGAGTTGAGCTTGTACTCGTGTAGTGGACTAATGATATGGCTGTCATATTCTTATGGTTGCTTGCTTCTTTCCACTCAACTCGATAGCATGAAGTGAAATAAGTCGAGCTAATATTAGTATCTTTGATGTTTGATCCGCTTGATTTCCTCTTAAAAACATCTGCAAGTAAGGAACAAAAGAAACCTAATCTGTATCTGGACGAGTAAATTCTCATTCATTCATCCGCAGTTTTACTTGCCTCTTGAGTATGTCCTCTTGAGTATGTCCTTGTTCGGACCACTCAAATACGACTAATCCATAGTAATCAACTAAACTAGCATTCATCGTAAAACATCATCCAAATCCACAAATATTCATTCAGAATCTTACAAAATTTTACTATTCGAAATTAAATCAGTCTTAACAGTGAAAAGTCAAATTCAGGACGGAAAACGACATTTTTCCTCTTCTACGTTGAATCATGATGGTTCCGTGAATTGTGCTGAAAACATAAGTCAATGACATGGCCATTGTCGATTTATAATTCTACCCCTTGCAGATAAATATGCAAGACGTGGAAGCTCCAGAAAATAACATAATCTATCAACTTAGTTTCCAGTTTCTTGAAAAATTTAGGAATAAGTATATCAAAAATATTATAGCTTATCATAAAAGCGTAATTAAATTGTAAAATTTACAAAAATTTTAATTAAATCATAAAACTTATCAAATTGGTACAATCGAGTTCTTTTTTTTAACTCTATCTAACTTGATTAACAGAAAATGCTGATGTGATTTATTATTATTATTATTTCCTCACTTCTAAGTGTGATGCCATTACTAAAATATGAAACACAATGTCGAAACGACGTTTAACCTGAAAAAATAAAAAGAAAAAAAGGAAAAAAAAAAAGAAGAAGATACAATGGGACTTTCGTATTTGCTGCTTTGCTTTTAGTCTGATGACATGCTAGATGTGCAATTTATGTAACTAATGAGCTTTGGGAAATATAAAATCTGCGTAATGTTCTTGTTCTGGCTTAGTTTCAGCATCTACCACTCGAGATAATCCACGCCTTCTAGATCATGTGGATCAAGTTCGTTTGGATCTCTGATTATGGAGGTCATGAGGGGACCTAAATGAAACGATTCGGATGATTTTGACCGGTTCGATGTATGGTTCACACAATAAATTATCATTCACAAAGGTTTCCAACATGCATTTCCTGGTTTTGGGTTAGATTTGAAGTGATGTAAATGATTTTGTCACTATACTTCAATCTCATACGTTTGAGACATTATTTATTATCCGAAAGGGCAAGTTCAACCATCGCCGAGGACGAAAGGCATGGAGGCTCACCCTAACCTAAATCATTTCCACAAATCAAACCAAGTCTTTTTGAGAGGAACACTCGGGGCCATGACCGATCTACTATACTTCAACCTAGAGCGAGCTTTGTACCGATTGGGCCATCCAGTTCGCGATGAACCAAACGAATCCCATTCGTGGATCTCACTTTAATCAACAGCCGGGATGACCGGATTTTTAGCATAAGATCGGACCCAGGTCAGACCTTCTCTTATAAATTTTTCAAGCACCCGATTAGGCGTTTGATCACCACCTGATAGCTTGTCTAATGCACGCGATCCTTGCGGAATAAAACTTAAAAGTAATATGTTGGAAATAATGAAGTATCTGGTGTGTGATCTTACATCAATATGCCTCATGATAAGTTGAAAGAAATTTTCTATGATATTCTTCACAGTTAAGTACATATAACAGAATTTGCCTTTTGTTTGTTGTACAATCAATAATATACATACATACATACATACATACATACATACATACATACATACATACATACATATATATATATATATATATATATATATCATAGAGAGGATGAATATTGCGGAATCAAGTGATTGAAGGTTAAAATAGAGAATAAGAAAATAAATCGGACGTTACATTTACGTGGTTCAATCGAGGTGAACTATGTCCACGAGGAAAGCGGTAGATAATTTTACTATAAATCGAATTATAGAATAAAGATAACAACCACATGGAATTACTCAAATACTTTTAGTATTTTCTAGCCTCCAATTACATTAACCCCACAATTTTTCACGAAATAAAGTCTCCATCTGTTAATGGATTATACAATTTCAATATAAGATTTATTTTTGCTAGAACACGGTGTAATTGACGATAAGCCTCGCCACTTTGCGCACACAGCGCAGCACGCCTCTACGCACAGCAACAACAGCCCGCACCGGCGAACGAAGAATGTATTATAATATATAAAAACGCAAAATCGAGTAACCGACTCCAATCATGGGAACTTACGTTCCACATGCAGAAGCCAAATTCCGTCGGTCATGAAAACGCATATTCCATTACATTAACTGTTCTTTTGAGTAAAAATTTACAATATTTGGGTGCCCATGATTTTCTAATTAAAAGTTATTTTTCTGGAAACATTAAAGGAAAAATAAGTTTTTGGCAAGAAAAAGAAAGTCTCGTTCCTTCGGGTAAGAAAATTCCAAAGAAAATGACAAATGATTCATGTACTTTGACCTAATATATAATATCTTCTTTAATTTGTTTAATTTTTTTAATATGTGTGACAACCTGAAATTCGAGTCCTCTGAGGGATGGATGAATGTGAATTTCGCCAAATGCATTGTTAGTTGATTTCACTCGGAATTGATCACTCCTGAGATACCAACCTAGTGAGAAAAAGCTAATGATGACAGAACTCGTACGACTAAAAAACTTGACTTGGGAAAACGACTTGAACGTGAGACTTGCGTGAGGACGATCCTGTAGATAGGTAGGCCGATTTCAAGGACGACTAGAAGTCGATTCGTGGACAGAACATAATAGAACGACGGGTGATTCCATTTACTGTTATCGAACCCGCGAACGACCCTCTGTCGATCATTAGTAATCGTGTATTTTGAAATAAGAATCTATCCTCTACAATTTCATGTAGTCAAGGACGTTCATGCGTCGAGATGTCTTGAACATGGTTTGGCATAAGTCGGTTACGCGTGAATCCTCAAAGCCACCTGTCAGTCTGAGTTGTACCCAAAATGGCATTAGGGCGAAATTGATATGGTATGAGAGTCCATAATTGGACTTCGAATGTTCGGGAATGTCCAGGACGGACTTTGGATGAAGCTACTTCGTCAATCGACAGCACCAGTTAAGCCGAGTATTTGGAAAAGGGGATTTTTGGACCGAGGAAGCGAGCCCGTGAGGAAGTGGGCCGGGCCAAGCCAATGTGGGCCTTAGGCCCAAGGTGTGGACAGCCACCATGGTGGGCCTAAGGCAAGCAAGTGAGCCCATTGGGCCCAATCTACTACTTCTTCTTCCAAGCCCATTACCAAGCCTTAAGCCCATTTGAGCCTAATCAATTCTCGAGCCCGTTACTATTCTTTTTAAAGCCCATTTCCTAGGCCCGCCCATCAATTTCGGCCCAATGGCAGATTGGTAATTTGTGCAAGGTGGAAATGACCAAATTGCCCCTAAAAGCTTGTGGATAAGGCAAAAGAAGAGAGAGAATATGATGTCATGCATGGGCTGTCCACTCTTTTAGAATCACTAATTGTGGTGTCAAGTGTTGACACTTAAATTTTGACAACCTGACCATTTATTTATTGCATAGAAAATTATGGATAAATCTTTAACCCCTAAATATATATATATATATATATATATATATATATATATATATATATATATTGTGCATCATGGTAGAATATTTCAAGATATCCGATGGGCAACAGGAAAAAGAAAGCACGGCAATTAAGAGACAAAATGGAGGAAAGAAATCAAGGCATTTGGGGAAAGTGTGGGTTGCTGGAATTTATAAAAGAAACGCCCACCCGGCCATATTCGCAAGAAAAAGAGAGGAAATTAAAGGAAATAATCAAGCCGGCCCAGGAATTGTAAATGGAGATGAGCGAATGTGGACACATTCAAGGCAATATGAGCAGAAGCAGAAAATTAAACCAAAAGATTGTGAGCACTAATTTAGAAGTAAATTAGAGAGATTCACAATCAATTTTTGGTGACAAATCAAAGCCAAATCTTAGCAATTCCCCAAGAATCATCAATCGGCTCCACGGATCCAGACTTTCCAAATATTCGTGGGAAACTTTTGGCTATAAAAGGATGTACACGCCCACAGCTGAAAATTCATGCGAGGAAGAAAGAGAATTCGTGCAGGAAAGAAAAGGCTTTAAAAAAAGAGAGAAAAAGTGAAAGAGGGCAGAGGGAGGGGACGTGTGAGAAGACAGGAAAGAAAGAGAAAAGAGAGAAAAAAAGAAAAGGAAAAACCAAAAGCAGAGGAGGGAGAAGGAGTCGGTCGAGTCCCCCTCGCCGACCCCCCCGGCATACTGTCGCCATGTCCCTCGCCGGCCACCGCCTCGCCGCCTGCAGCCCCTCGTCGCGCCACTGCTCGCCCGTCCGCGACACCTGCAACCCGTTTGCCGTCGCTGCTCCCGATCTTGCTGTCGCCGCCTCTGCCTTTCGTCCGCGCCCCTGCTCTCCACGAACACTACCCTGCCATCAACGCCCGCTGCAGCCACGCCGATCTCACTTGCCGATGCTTGCTGCAACTGAGCCAAAGCACCCCCCCTCGCGCCACTAGCGATGACTGCAACCCGCGCTGGCCCGCGAAGCCACCGCTCCCTCGCTGCGACACCACCGCTGTCCCGATCTGACCGTTCGAGAGACCCAACGACGGCAGATTTGAGCCGGTCGTCGCTCCACCGCTGAGCGAGCCCCGCACCAGCCCACCGCTGCCCGTGACCCGTCAGCTGCTCGTGACGACCCGACGCCCCTGCGGCCGCGCCTCTGCCGAGCGCCACCCAGCAAACGCCCTTGCCTCCCTCCTTCCGGCGAACCCACACCGCCGACGTTGCTGCACCACAGGAGCACCTCCGTCGCTGCCTGCAGCAGCTGCCTCTGCAATCCGACGCCCGACGCTTGCTGCCCTCCACCCGAGCATCTCTGTCCGCCGCTGAACACCACCTCGATGCCTGCAACCAGTAGCATCTCGGTCCGACATCCTCGCCCCTGCTACCGCGCCCGTCGCCGACGCTCGCCCTTGCTGCTGCGCCTCTGCCCGTCGCCGACGCTTGCTGCCGAGGTGAGCCCAAGCGCCCGCGTCACCGCCACTCCACCAGCAGCACCATCGCGCGTCATGTTGAGTCCCTGTAGTTTATTTATTTATCTATTTTAAGTTTCATTATTATTGGAGCATGGTATGTTGATGCTAATTATTTGAATATTGCAGGTATCATCCGTAGGGTTTTGCCCAAAATTATTATAATTATTAATTTAATCCGTAAAACATTGAATCATTTTTTAATTATATTAATTCTTGGTATTTTGATAGTATTTTAATTGTTAAATCATTATAATTATTAATTTGATCCGTAAGACTTCGGATCAGATTTTTAGTTATTTTGAATCATTTTTTTTATATGTCGTGATGTTTAGGCTTAGAGTAATCGTTAATTTAACCCGTGAGACAACATGTTATTTTTTTGATTATTTTAATCCTTTGTTTGTTGAATATCTTGATTGTTTTGATCTAATGTTTATCGATAATTGCTTTTCTTGGAAAAACACTAAAAAATCAAAAAAATCAAAAAATCAAATCTTGCATCAGAATATGTTGGTTTTCATAAATTAGGATTGCATTTTTTAGATAATTTTTTGGAATATTTTAGGGTTGGACCTAAATAACCTTTTTTCAAAAATAAGGTCTTAGATAAAATTTGCACATTTTAATAATCTCTTTAAAAAAAAAAAAAAAAATAATTTTCTAAGATAGGATAGATTTAAGTCATAAATAGAAAAATATTATATGCAATAAAAAAAATCAAAAATATTATATGCATGTCAAACGGTTTGCATAATAGGTCCATTTAATTAGAAATAGTTTGTTGATAAAATTAGGTCATGTAGTTAAATGCATAATTTATGATAAAGTTCTAATTAAAAGAAAAACCCAAAAAATTGTTTGCTTTGTGAATTTAATTATTTTGATGCAATTTATTTGATTTGTTGAGTGTTTAATAATGATTGAGCACTCGTGTGATCACCATGTTGCATGATAGTAATTTAGGTTAAAATAAATCCAAGCTGCCTACAAAAACATTTTTGAAAATAAAAAGAATGGTAACGAAATGGCATTAAAGGAATCTAGTGTAACCAAGTCCCCGTACCCAAAGTCTCTGGTTCGTAGGAGTAAAATAATCCTCTTATTATTTTACTTAGGTGTCTAATTGACCTACAATAAATTGATTAGTAGTGATTCCTAGATAAAATCAAAAACTTGAACTTAAGTCGCGAATTAGTATGGGCCTAGGAAAGCTCGAGCTAAGTCTAAGACTTAGTAGTCCATTAGCCTAAACTCTAGGTGGTGCATCCGAAATTTAGGTCGCGACATTAAAGATACTACTCAGGTCCCTTCATAATTCCTTTACTTTTCTTTCTTTTCCCTTTTTTTTAAGTGGAAAGATTCGTTCCCCACGTAGACTGATTTCATTCGGTGGCTGTTACTGATTGGCAGATCCACACTCACACGTACTACTCCCAGTTCAGCGACTTCCCCCTCTCAATCATCAATAAGGATGCTGATGTCGTCACAATTGAGAACTGTTGCTCTGATGAGTCAGTTTTCAGTGAGGGAGTCAACTATGGTGCTGTGATTGGCCCCGGTGTCTATGACATCCTACCTCCCAGAATATTATTAGTTGAACAGATTGCTGACAGTATCACCAAGAAGCTCGCAACAAACATAGTGTCGTTTAACCCTGACTACAAATTCAAGACTCGTGAACACACTGGGGTCAAACGTGCGCTCGAGAACATGGTCGCTGCTGTGGAGCTCCTCCGCACCGAACTTGCCCATGCCATGAAAGAAAAGTCTAAGTAACTCCCAATCAGGGGGAGAGTTTCGTGGGGTTGGGCTTCAATGACCCAATCCACTACTTGATCTACACCATTTATGCTCGTTGATAAGCAGTTTTGCTTTCCCATATTCTAGCTGCAATTTGATTGATGTTTTAGCAAACCTTTGTTTTGTTCATAATGATTATAGTCTCGGAATTTGTAATTGTATTGTAGATAATCACTAGTGGATAATAGAGAATTGCAGCTAGAATATGGGAAAGTAGAACCGCTTATCAACGAGCATAAATGGTGCAAATCAAGTAGCGATTGGGTCATTGAAGCCCAACCCCATGAAACTCTCCTCTCGAGCCGGGAGTTACTCAAACTTTTCTTTTATAGCATGGGCAAGTTCGGTGCAGAGGAGCTCCACAAAGCAAAGAACCATGTTCTCGAGCGCACGTTTGACCCCGCCGTGTTCACGAGTCTTGAATTTGTAGTCAGGGTTAAACGATACTATGTTTGTTGTGAGCTTCTTGGTAAAACTGTCAGCAATCTATTCAGCTGATAGTATTCTGGGAGACAGGATGTCATAGACACCGGGGCCAATCACAGCACCATAGTTGACTCCCTCACCGAAAACTGACGCATCAAAGCAACAATTCTCAATTGTGACGACATCAACATCCTTGTTGATGATTGAGGGGGGGAAGTCGCTGAACTGGGAGTAGTACGTGTGAGTGTGGATCTGCCAATCAGTAACAACCATCGAATGAAATCAGTTTACGTGGGGAACGAATCTTTCCACTTAAAAAAAAAGGGAAAAGAAAGAAAAGTAAGGGAATTATGAAGGGACCTAGGTAGTATCCTTGATACCAAAGTTAGTGATTCTAAAAAAATTGGACAGCCCAATCTAAGTAGGAAGCTTGCTCAGACTTTCTCAATGGCAGACCATCCCTCAAAGCTAGCTCATCAATCTGAAAAACATTGATCCCTACCTTCTCGAGATCTTTGACTTCTTCCTTGATGGCCAAGGCAATTTGGTAGCAAGTTTCGAACCTGTGAACTAAATCTTTATTATTCTAGTCTTGAAAGGAGAAATAAAGTTTATGTTCTTTGATCAATTCCATGTACACATGAAGTTCCTGTTCTTCTGTACCTGGGTTGGTCATTTTGGACAAAGGACCAGTTGAGAATGGTGATAGGCCTTGGAAGCATTCCCTTCATTGGGCTAGTTACCATGCTCTGGACTGCGGTGGACCAAAAGACATTGGGTAGCTTGGGGCGGCTCACATCACCATAGATGATGGGTGGTTTTACACAACAAGATCCATGAGATTGCACCCACCCATTAATGGTGAAAGCAAAACCTGACAGTTGCTCCCCAAAGTATTCAACCATATTGTTCCTCTGTTTTGGATACATCCAAATCCAGATGTTCAAGAAAGAAAACATAGCTCATAAGATGCTATCTATCCATCCGACATAAGATGTCTTAATTACAGCACCAGATTCAAAAACTGTCTTACCTCAGGCTCCCCATAAACCAGGACATCTATTTCAAGCTCCTCTTGAAGCTTGACAACTTTGTTAATTTCCTCCTTGATGGCCTTAATGTATTCTTCCTCAGAGATCCTATAATGAAGTGTAGTCAAGAGAATGATGAGGTTAATAAGAAAAAAAAAATAACAGCCCACGTCATATCCAACATTGTTTAATTAGAAAAGGAAGATCTAATTTACTCACTTTTTGGCCTTGTACCGAGAGTGTGGACTTCTGAGTTCCTTGGCGATGGAGTCAATGGTGGCTGTTGGCATGACCAAATTAAGCTTCTTTTGCTGAGCATCAAATCTAGCACTCACAGTTGCAGCACGGCGATGATCAGAGCCCCTCATGTCCGAGTAGCTAGTAGCCATGCTCTGGACCAGTAGCCATGAAGGGAATGCTTTCGAGGAACAAAAAAAGAACAGAAATGTGTTTGATAAAAATTTTGTTCTCGGGAACAAAAAAATATATTTTTTGTTGGAAACAAAACGAAACAAGAAGTAGAAAAAAGTAACTTCTTGTTTTGGGAACAATTCCAAGAAACAAATTTTCTCTCTCTTCTTTTTTCTTCTTCTCTTTTCTTTCCTTATTCTTCCTTTTGGCCAGTCGCCGGCCTTGGTCATGGCCGGCAATCGACTAATGAGGGCTAGTGACCTCACTAGAGCGTCGTTGGCCCCAAGCGACGCCGAACCTCGCTGTGGCTGGGTGAGGCTCGGCCTCGCCAAGCCAGGGTGAGGTTGACCTTGCACCGCCTAGGCGAGGTCGAGCCTTGCGATCGCTTGGCGAGGCTCCGGCGAGCTCGCCGGACCTCGCCCAACCGTTCGCCGGCCGCCGCCATGGCCAGCAACCGACTAGCTACAAAGGGGGAAGAAGGAAAAAAAGGAAAAAAAGGAAAAATATAATAAAAATATTGAAAAATTAAAAGAAACAACAAAATTATATAAGTTTACCAAACTCATTTCTATTTCTAAAATAGAAATTTTTGCGAGTTATCAAATGCGCTTTCTTATACTTAGAAATTGTTTCGAAACATAAATAGAAAAAATTAATTATGTTCGAAAATTGTTCCTCAAAATAGGATGATTACCAAACGCACCTGAAGATCCTGAGGGACCGTTAGGACCTCATCAAATGAACAAGACAAACGGCATCATTTGGTCAGTTTGAGGAGGGCCTTTTGTCTATGTTATTGTCTCCTCTCGAAGTCTACCACGAACGCCAGATGCTTTCGGTTATTCCCCTTCCATATGTTGTTAGCATCGAACCTGGTGACCATTTTCCCTAGTAAATAAAAAAAGCAATCTAATGGCCAACAATAATAATATAAAGGGAATTGTGTGCGTGGAGGAGTAATCTCCAAGTGTATTTACAGTTAAATAATTGTTAAGAAACTTTCTTTAACACCAAGGCCCCACCTTTGTTTTGTCCTCGGTCTCTCTTGTGATTGTTGCCCAATGACTTCACTTCATTTTCTCCGCAAGTGTTGGGGCATATGCAATTCCCTTATTTACCCCCAAAAGAAAAGGGAAATATTTTGAGCAAACAATTACTATGATTGATCCCCCCCACCCCCCCCAAAAAAAAAAAAAAAAAACTGTGTAAAAGGACTCATACGGTGATTCTCAAACGTCCTGCACTTTTTTGCCAGTGAAATGCAAAAACAAAATGAAGAAAAGAGAGAGAAGAAAGTATTAACTTTATCCCAAAATAATAATACACGCGATTTTCAAAGGATTTTGCAAAATTGATTTAATTGTTGGGTAGTATCCGGATCAATTTTGCGCATTCAACACATTTACTTAGTCGAGCTATTTTAAAGACATGCTCTCGTTGTTTCAACTTGATGTGTTTAAGATTTTACTCTTGAGTGCTCCTAACAATACTTAAATCTAAGTTCAGAAGGAAAAGAGTAAACTTTCTTACCATCTAAGCTACACATGTTGATGGTAAATGCACGATTGTTACTTCTTCTTCTTCTTTTTTTTTGGTTGGTACGCGATTATTACTTGATGGACAAAAATATATACTATTAAGTTTTCCATCAAACCGAACTAGATCATTTATAAGCAAAGATGGTCAAATGTAATTTCTTCTGAAATACCGAAGGTTTAGCATAAATTACTTCCCCATTGATAGCTAGTCATGAGATTTTTTTGTTTAGAGTATGCTTAATTCACATTAACTTACTATATGAAAGAGTACACTTTTATATGATAATAACACACGTCATTTTCTTTGTAGACTTGGCCATTCTAGTGCAAATTTGACAGTTGTGCATGGTGTATTAGGTAAAGCTAAAAGAAAAGGTACCCTCCAAAGTGATATCATTCTTGCATCATCAAAAGAAAAATCGCTTCACAAACAAATAAAAAGGTTCATTCCTATCACATTTCAAATAATTGAATGAGTCAACTCCTGGTGCATGTTTGATCTTCAGTGTTCTATCCTCTTGATTGAATGACATATAAGAAACTTTGGACTTTACCACTCCTTAGTCCTCCATGTACTTAGACTATGAAAATGAAACTAGCTCTAATCGTGGCCAAAAGGAGAGGGGAAAAACCTAAAAATTTCTGGCCCCCACACAAGAATGTTCAACATAGACAAGACCATCGTTATGCTAACCTCTTGTTCTTTGCAGAATTAGTTTGCTAACAAGAAACCCATTATTGTACTAAAAACAAATTAAGAGAATCTAACCCCTATATGCCCACTCCGTTTCCAAAGAAGATCCTTTAAAAGCCCACATCATAGTATATTTAAAAAAAAAAAGGAAAAAGAAAAAAGAGAGAGAAGAGACGAGTACTTTTCTCATTAACATGCAATTTTCAATTGCTATGGTGAAAATGACTTCTCAATTTTCAATTTTCAACTACGGTTTTCTCCCCCTCTTTAACTTTTTCTCAGCTCTGTCTTTAGGGAGTCGAGACGCCGAATTGAACCAACCCGCATCGAATTCTACACCACCACGTGGCGCTCTCCCATTCGTGCCGGCCTCCCCTCCCTCCCTTCCTCGCATTAAACCCACGCTCCCCTCCCCATACTTCGACACTTCCTTAATTAATCCTCTCTTCCCCTCCTTAATCCCCTAATTAAAAGAGAAGAAAAGAGAGAAAAACACGCGCAAAAAGCGAAGGCATTCGGACGTAAAGATTCGAACCATGGACCGGCTCATAGGCTTGGAGCCGTCGAACGTCGTGGCGGTCCGGATCGAGCCGGGCCAGAAGTGCTCCGGCCACCTCACCCTCCGCAACGTCATGTACACCATGCCGGTCGCCTTCCGGCTCCAGCCCCTGAACAAGCCCCGCTACACCGTCCGGCCGCAGTCCGGCATCATCCCCCCTCTCCAGACCCTCACCGTCGAGGTCACCTACCACCTCCCGCCAGGCTCGGCGCTCCCCGCCTCGTTCCCGCGCTGCGACGACTCGTTCCAGCTCCACAGCGTCGTCGTCCCCGGCGCCGCCGTCAAGGACCCGAGCTCCACCCTCGACTCCGTCCCGAGCGACTGGTTCACCACCAGGAAGAAGCAGGTCTTCATCGACAGCGGGGTGAAGGTGATGTTCGTGGGTTCGCCGGTGCTGGTGCGGCTCGTGAAGGAGGACTCGATGGACGAGGTGAGGGAAGTGCTCGAGCGGAGTGACCCGTCGTGGGGCGCGGCCGACGCGGCGGACGAGCAGGGGCAGACGCTGCTCCACCTCGCCATCGCCCAGGCGAGGCCCGACTTAGTGCAGCTGCTGCTCGAGTTCGGGGCGGACGTCGAGGCCCGGGGCGGCTCCGGATCGTCGCCGCTCGAGGCGGCGGCGGCGGCCGGGGAGGCGCTGATCGTGGAGCTGCTGCTGGCGCGGCGGGCGAGGACGGAGCGGTCGGAGACCTCCACGTACGGCGCGATCCACCTTGCCGCCGGGGGTGGCCACATGGATGTCCTGCGGCTGCTGCTGTTGAAGGGGGCCGACCCGGACTCCCCGGCGAGGGACGGCAGCACGGCGCTCCACCTCGCCGTCGAGGAGCGGCGGAGGGACTGCGTGAGGCTGCTGCTCGCGAACGGCGCGACGACCGACGTGCGGAGCACCGGCGACGGCGAGACGCCGCTGCACGCGGCGGCGCGCCTCGGCGACGAGCAGATGGTGAAGCTCCTCCTGCAGAAGGGGGCAAACAAGGACGTCCGGAGCCGGCACGGCAAGACGGCCTACGACGTGGCGGCGGAGCACGGCCACGCGCGGCTCTTCGACGTGCTCAAGCTCGGCGACAGGCTCTGCGCCGCGGCCCGGGAGGGCGACGTCCTGGCGATCAACCGGCTCCTGGAGAACGGAGCCGCCGTAAACGGCCGAGACCAGCACGGCTGGACGGCGCTGCACCGGCCGCGTTCAAGGGCCGGGCCGACGCCGTGAGGACGCTCCTCGACAAGGGCGTGGACGTGGACGCGAGGGACGAGGACGGCTACACGGCGCTGCACTGCGCGGCGGAGTCGGGGCAGTTCGACGTGGTGGAGCTGCTGGTGAAGAAGGGGGCCGACGTGGAGGCGAGGACGAACAAGGGCGTGACGGCGCTGCGGGTGGCGGAATCCCTGCAGTACGCCGGGATCATGAGGATCCTCGTCCACGGCGGCGCTCTTAAGGACGGGGCCAGGCAGGTGGGAGGGGTCGCTCGGTTCGCGAAAACGATGGAGCTGAGGGACGAAGAGATCAGCAACGGAGGGTTGAAGATGAAGACGACGATGAAGAAGAAGAAGCAGGCGAGGGAGAGACCGATGCGGAGCAGCTTCGGCCGGTCGTCCATGGCCGCGATGGCCGTGTCGGGAGCCTGAACCGGCTCGAGCTGCGCGCGTCCATCGACTGTAAAATTGTTTTCCTCTTTTTTCTTGGGTCGGATAACGATGCGATGAGAAGATCCGTAGGATTTTGTAAAAATTGATGAATGTTCATCGTCCTCGTTATGCATAGGGACCCGAAGAAAGCTTCATTTTGTATGCTTTCGGTGTACATCAAACATTGTCTCGGATATTTACGGAAAATTAAACGATTTAGCGGTCATCAATTTTCTGAGAAACGATTTATGTCGGGAGTTCTCTTCGAGTAAGATTAAGTTACTTATAAATAAATAAATACTCTTTACTTTTAATGAGTGCGTTCAGTTCATGAAACGCCACAAAAGAAAAGAGGAAAAAGAAGTAGGAAGGACGAGGAGTTTTGATTAGAGGATCTTCAAGCAGAATCCAGCCTGCAGCTGCTGCAATGTAAGCACGGCATTCAAATGTTTTTTTTTTTTTTCAATAACAAGCAACTAAGTAAATTTTAAGTTATGAAATGCCTTAATAATCTTTTGTTGTTCCTTTTCTCTATTAACGGGTAACAGTCTCTTCTAGCTAACCTTTCTTTTTCTATTTTTCAGACCAAAAAAATTTTCATTTTGGCCACATCAATTTACATAGTTAAATGCATAATTACATCATTACGGAAATTAAAACACTTAGATCTTATCTTTAATGATATATAATTCACAAGCGTACATGCTAATTTTACTTGTTTACATTAGGTATACATGCATTCCGCAATTTATGCATAAAAGAACACTGCCACACAACATAAAAGGCCACCTATCTTGCAGATCGATTTTGCTAGTAAAAAATATACGCTGGATGAAAAGAAAAAAGTGACAAGTAATGTGATTCTGAAATGAATGTCTCATGATTTTTTCAAAGAATGTTTCAAAAAGGCGAAACTACAGGTATTATAATTCTAAAATGAATGTCTTAGTTTTCATTTAAACAGTGTTGCATCCAAAACTCGTTGCGGGACGGGGTAGCCATGACGGATGTAGAAACTTTTACTAGGGTCGAGATAACAGAGTTCTACGAAATATTAGCTAGTGGGTGAAATAATGAAATTTACCCAATTTCTCATTCTATATTATAGAATTACCTAACTTGCATAGTACATGAACAAAAACTAAATATGTGAGCAAATGTTGATTCATTTGAGGCCCAAACTTATGCTTTAAAATGAAACCCAAGCCCACAACAACAAGAAGAGCCAGAATGAGTCCATGCTACTTAACTAGGGGAGTGTGAAATTGGAACTTTATAAGAATTGAATAGATCCAATCCAAGTCTAATCCAAATTTCGCAGGCCATCCACTGAAAAACTTCCAATCGTGCAAAAAATTTTCTAATGTAAAAAACTTCGCTCTCATTACTCTACCAAACCTTATCTTCTGCCTCTTTTAATTTCTGAGTTTTTTCATGAACAATCACTACCTAACATCTTGTCGGGTGCCATCGTTGCTAACCACGTGCCATAATTGCCTTTTGGTCTCCATCACAATCATCTTCATTCTCCGGTCCCTAAATAGGTTCTTTCTCTCCGTGGCAATAGCCGCAAGAGTGCTGCCATTTCTCCTTCGTCTCCGTCCCTCCTAATGCTATGACGCTGCTACAAATCTCTACGTCTTCCTCTTTGGACTCATGGCACTGTTGTCCCCAGATCTCAAGCCCGAATGATGTCGGGGAAATTGCCATTATGACAGCAATGCTTCCCATATATGCGGGGGAAGAGAGAGAGAGATGGTGGAGATTGCATCATGACCGCGATAAGCAGACAAACTAGGTTAAGTCAGGAGATACGAGATGCCCTTTAATGAAATTGCTCCATTACCAAGTCTATTGCCACGAAAGAAGAGACAAATCGAAATTAGACACATTCCCGATTCATTTGGCCGGAAGAAATTACTAAACTCATTGAGACCAATTTCCAAAAACCGGTTTAAGAATCCACGTATTATTTCTTTATTGGAAACCGGACACGCCGTTCGATTCACCGATTTTGTGAAACCGGTGTCGGCGAGCCCACCGTGAGTCCGTGACTCGCTGGACGTACCTGCGGCCGACTACGATCTCACATCGGAATCTGGGCCGTCCTCGCGATCTGGTTCATTAAAATATGGCGGGGCCCCGCCCAACCGTACCCAATCATACCGTGTGGATCTCGGCGTCCCACCTGTACTTGCCCGCACCATGTCTCGCGCACCCCAGTCTCCTTTATTTCTCATTTCCAGCTTAAAAGGCGATTTAAAAAGAACAATTTTAATTTAGCAAAGAGAAGATTAAAAAATGACTAAACAGCGACTCCAAAATATCAAAGCTGCAACTTTTGATGATTGGACATGCGAGCAAATCGCCATGCGCTTCAGTGTATTAGCGGTGGGCGGGTCCCACTCCCCACATCTTCACCAACTCCTCCCCCGCCTTAAACCAACCCCCATGCCATTCCTTGTCGACCGGAGGGCAAATCGGGTAATTCACTGGGGCTTGGGAGCAATATTAAACAGCATCGCGTGTGTAATGTAATCGCCCCGGCCGTAGTGCAAATGAAGTGGAACCCCAGTACCAATCCCTCACCAACTCTCAGCCACCAACTTTTTCATTTTCTTTCCCCTCGTTTCTTCATTTCCCGTACATATATTTGTTTATTATTATTTTTTTATCTTCGTTTCTTTCTCGGCCTTTCATTTTCAGGTAATTTTCAACCCCATGTGCAAGCGCCAGTGCAGCGCGTGGGGGCACGCAATTCGCGTGGCTTTCGTTTTTCGGTTGACTCGCGACAAGGCACTTCCGACTTTCCCAGGTCGTAGTGCTCGAAAGACCATCACCGAACACCGCATTCCTCCGATCTGGATCTCGCGCAGGCGCCATGCGTCGCACGGTTGCCACAGCGCTCCTTAAAATTCACGATCACAGTGGGAGAAAATATTTAAAAAATGTAAATACTTTGGGATAAAGAGATTTTTCGAAATATTTTAGTATTTAGCAAATTATAACTTCAAAATGTATTGAAAAGTGACTTGGATATAAATACCATTTGATAAACTTTACATTTGTAAAGGGTTTTGTGTTGGAAATTACATAGCAAGCCGGGTGATAAAGAAAAAAAGGAGAGGAAATATACACGATTACATTACGATTACATTCCTACTTTACGAAGCTAATAAGATATTGATTGAATTAATTAATAGATAACTAGAATCGGTATTTCCCATCATATTTCCAACACTCCCCCTCAAGCTGGTGACCTATATATGTCGAGGAAACCTAACTTGCTCAGAAGGTATGCATGTTGTCTTTGGCATAATGGCTTGGTAAATATGTCTATAGGTTGCTCCACAGTCCCAATTCCTCTTGTTGTGATAATTCATTCTCAAATCTTGTCTCGAGTAAAATGACAATCAACATTTATATGCTTGGTTCTCTCATGAAAAACTGAATTTGCCGCTAATTTAAATGCAGCATCATTGTCACAGAATAATTTGCTGGGTCCATCTACTTGTACTCCAAGGTTTGAGAGTAATCCACGCGATCAACAAGGTCTATTTCACGACGTCAGTTTAATTTGAAGATGGCCCTACATTCGACTTGTAGATCATATATGATAGTGATTGTTAGTCGATTGTTTTTCTTTTGTTTTGAAGATGAGATGCTTTGATTTCCCCCTAATAGTTGGAATTTGATACTATCGCGTTAGTAATTCCTCTTGGTCAACAAGTTTGAAGTTTGTTGGGGTTCGAGATTTAACGAGCGAGGACATTCGTAGAAGAGAATTTGGCGAACCCTGGACTTTAGTGGGTGAAAATAGAGGAAGATCTATAACACGTGTGGGTAATAGTAGTACTAATATAAACAGGCATAGTCGGGCCTAGGATCGCTAATATTGTCTGTTGGAGCTGTGGCAAGAGGGGGCATCTTAGAAGGGATTGCCTCAAGCTGAAGAATGAGAAAGGTAAGGGAATTATGGTTGATTCTCGAGATAATGTTGCAGCTGTAGCGAGATAATGCCGATTATGTCTTGTCGTCACCGATTATTCATCGTTTGATGGATGGATTATGGATTCCGGTTGTTCTTTTCATGTCACACCAAATAGAAACCGGTTTATCACTTATCGGTGCACATGTAGTGGTAAAGTCCAGTTAAGGAACAACCGAGTGCGATGTTGTGGGTGTTGGTGATGTTAAAATCAGAATGCATGATGGTATTGTGAGGACATTGACTGGAGTAAGGCATGTTCCAGAGTTGAAAAAGAACTTAATTTCCTTTGGTGCCCTAAATTCAGCTGGTTGCAGGTATGCTTCAAAATGTGGAGTTTTGAAGGTTGTTCGAGGTGCCCTGGTGATAATGAAAGGAATCAAGCATGGACAAGTTTAATGCTGATGTCAAGATCACGCAGTCAAGAGCTTTGATCGAGATGGAGACCGGTAAGTCAATCAAACATGTGCATTTGACAATATATGGAGTTCACGAGGCAAATAAAGAATACCAAGTCCACCGCACTAGTGCCAATAAATCCCTTCAAGACGAGAAGAACATTCACAACTAAAATTATCTCTAGTGCTGGTATTGCATTCATATGAGACGGTAAGCTACCCGGTGAATAGATCCCCATGAATTGGTTGAGTATTTGCACTACGTAACATATATCAGGTCTTGTCATGGTAAGGTAGATCAATTTTCCAACAAGACATTGATATCCCGATGGGTCCTTAAGCAATGGATCAGTAATGGATGAAGACGAGCTCACATCATATTCATGTGTCTTTAGTTTTGCATTATGTTCAATTGGTATAGCAACCAGTTTGCATCCTAATAACCCTGCTTTTGAAACTATCTCCAAAATGAACTTTCGTTGGCTGAGGTTGATTCCTTTATCAGATTGAGCTATCTCAATCCCAAGGAAATATTTGGGAGGCCCTAAATACTTGATGTGAAAAATAGAATGCATATATTTCTTGAACTTGGTAATAGCCAACTCATCGTTTCCCATGATAAGGATGTCATCAACATATATTAACAAGTAAATTGATGAAGTACCTTTAGTCCATGTGAATAAGGCATGATCATGCTTGGAGTGTTGGAATCCTACGTTGATTATTGCACTGGTGAACTTGGCGTACCACTGTTTGGAGGCCTGCTTAAGTCTATTCAGGGATTTGCGAAGACGACACACACAAGACTCCCCCTGTCTACGTAAACCCCGTGGAAGCTCCATATAGATTTCTTCATCCGAGTCCCCATGTAAGAAGGCATTATTGACATCCATGTGATGTAATTGCTAATTGTGAAAGACAGCAACGGATAGAAAAGAGTGAATAGTAACTTCCTTAGCTACAGGGGAGAAGGTCTCATGATAATTGAAACATTCGCGTTGCATGAATCCTTTTGCAACTAACCTGGCCTTGTATCTTTCAATGGAGCCATCTGCCTTGAATTTAATCTTGTAAACCCATTTGCAGCCAATGGGCTTTCGATGTGGAGGTAGTGTAACAATGTCCCATATATCATTTTTCAGTAAGCACCGTTAGTTCAACCTCCATAGCATCTCACCATCTAGGGTCACGTGCCGCCTCATAATAAGAAGATGGTTCCTGCTCTTCAGAAATTCGACTAATGCAGCACATGTGTTCTGGTGACAGCTGACTAAATGAAACATATGAAGACACAGGATACTGTGTACCTGGACAATCCAATGTAGGGCATATGTAGTCCTTTGTCCAAGTGGGTGGTCGGGTATGTCTCCTAGAACGTCGAGGTTGCTCAATTCTTGTTTCTTGAGGAATAGTGTTGGAGAAAACATCCTTATTTGTTTTGAAGTTGACAAAACGTTTCCATCAATCTAGTTTGAAGACTCATAAACTCTATCATCAAAGTCTAAAGACCTCTAGACTCAAGATTCAAAGTCTACCTTCACTAATATTTTCCAGACCGATGAAGAGAAGACTTATCCAAATGCAAGTATATTCTTAAGGATTTGGTTCGTACGGTTGAAGAAGATCTCACAACTGGAGATAGCACTTCGTGATCAATTATTCTCATTAAAATCAATTTGGATAATTAGACTTGGTGATTGATGAAGTATACTTGGAAGGTTCTACTTATGGAAACTAAGATCCTGATTGTATGGGCGAGCAGGATTGATGGGCTATCATCACATTCCTTAAATAAACTCGAGATCTCCCTAATTGATTATGTCCAACGGTAGATTGGAAGAACTCATTTGGAAGGTGCCAACGGATATTAAGGCATTGAGGAGTATATAAGGAAGATGCTCAAGTTATTTGAGTGTGTGCGTGATAGAAGAATTCTAAAGTCTAAAGCTCCTAGTTCTTTGTTATTTCATTTGCTGAGCTTATACTGTATTCGAAATAGAGATGAATACTTGTGAGACCTTGAGGAAGTGTAGTAGAGTCTCTACACTGTGGAATCAAGGACGTGAGACTGTAATATCTCTTTTGGTTCTTAGTGAAATCCAGCTAGTGGGCTGTTAGTACGGGAGAATGGACGTAGGCTTGGTATAAGCCGAACCACTATAAACTCTGTGTTTCAATTCTCTTTCTCTAAACTCTTTACTTTAACTTATAGTCTTGTATATCTGTTTACTGTCTTTTATATTTTCAGTCTATCTTTATCAAAAGACAAATTAAGCTATTAAGTTTTTGTAAAAATCACCTTAACACCTATTCACCCCCCTTTAGGTGTTCTTACTAGCCCTATCAAATAGAAGGTGAGGGCTCATATGAAGAAGCCTGTGATTGTTGTGGCAAAGAAATCACTAAAGATCCAGACGAACTATCTCTCTCATCCGAAAGAATAGGTGATCCACCTGCCTGATGTGATAAGTCCGTTGTGACTGGCATAGGGTGTTCTAGTGCAACAATAACAAACTGAGGCTCCACAAATAGATCATCTTCTAATAGAAATGGACGATGATTTAAAGTTGAGGGAGAGGATGAAGGTGCATTTTCTCGAAACGAGAATATGTATTCCTGAAAAAACACATCTCTACTCTCAAAGAAATGCCCTGTAGAAATCTCCATGACTCTATAACCTTTATGCAGAGGGGGATATCCCATAAAGACGCATGGAATGGCGCGAGGATCCATTTTATCTCAATGGCCCACGGTTGTTGCATAACACAAGTAGCCAAATACCCTGAGATGATCAATTCGTGGCTGTCTTCCATAAAGCAATTGGAAAGGAGTTCGCCTATTGAGGATCCGAGTTGACATGCGATTAATTAAATAGGCTGTTGTGACCACACAATCTCCCCAAAAGTTTTCAGGAATCGAAGCTTGATATTTAAGAGCACGGGCAACTTCTAAGAGGTGCCGATGCTTGCGCTCTATAACCCCTTTTTGCTGGGGAGTATAGGTGCAAGAACTTTCATGAATTATTCCCTCATATGACAAAAATGACACACACTCTATAGTAAAGAACTCACATCCATACACACACTCTATAGTAAAGAACTCACATCCATTATCCGTGCGAATTCGTTGAACAGATTTGTCGAATTGATTTTTAATGAGAGAAAAACTTTGACAGATTTGAAAAGGTTTGACCCTTGGATTGCATAAGAAAAACCCAAGTGGCGCGAGTATAATCATTGACAATAGTGAGTAAGAATCGTGATCCATCACGATGTGGTATGTGGTAAGGACACCGAATATCGATGTGAAGTAAAGAGAAAGCACTAGTGGTTCGAGATGTGCTAGTTGGAAAGTGTCTTTGAGACTGTTTAGCTAGAGGGCAAATAGGACATTTTGGATAAAGGAAATGTGCACTATGACCTAAACGCCGATGAGAAATCAGATTTTTATTACTGATAATAGCATTACAAGAAGCTCCTTCATTCAATAAATCAAAATCTTTTGGGAAACTGGTCCAAAAATAAAGTCCTTAAGCAACACTACCCAGGCCCATCAGTTTGCTAGTCGAAAGGTTATGAAAGAAGCAATTATCTGAATTGAATATGGCACGACAAGAATTATCTTCACAAGTTTTTGAAATAGATAAGAGATTGAACTCAAATTCTAGAATATGGAGGGCATTTTTTAGGACAATATTGGAACTAAGATGAACGATCCCAATTTTGGTGACATGAGTGATATTTCCATTTGGAAGACGGACGAAATATAAATGTGGACTCTTCTGAATATGGGAAAATAATTTTTCATTGCAAATTATGTGGTCATTGGCACCCGAATCAATTATCCATGCATCAACAGATATTGAGTTTGTCTTGGAAATGAGAGTACATGAAAAATTTGCAGCTTTGTCATTTGTGGTTAACCGATCCAGAGCCCTCATGATATTTTGGTACTAATCTTGGGTAATTGATTGGTGCATCCCATCAGTCCTTAGTGCTGAAACCTAATAAGCAAAATTTTTTTTTTCTCTAGTAGTATAAATAGAGCAATGTACTTGTACAATATACACAGAAAAATAGATTACAATTTCCTCCAAAACACTCTTCAATAGATGACATGATATCAGAGCACGTTGATTCTAACCTAGCTTCCGCAAGCCAACAATTGCCTTCGGTTCCTTTTTGACTTGTTGTTGTAACTTCAATTCTACAAAACAAGTCAGCCATCGAGTAGGAATTCAAATTTTTTTTTTTCTGATATCACGTCGAAAGGCATAAATGAATGGAGGAAACTCCTTTATCTCCACTGATCACCAATCCTACACATCAGCACGTTTCGGATGAAACCGAAGAACAACGTTCTTCGGCACAACAGTTTGTGCCTACACCCATTCCAGCACAGGTTTCTGGCCCAACCCTATGGGCACACGTCAACTGGTATCCAACAGCCGGACCGAGCTAAGCGTGGGTCCAACCTGGACAATCTGGAGGAGGAATTCGACCTAGTGGAGCCGAGGCAATACCGAGCCCAAATGGAGGATCGGGTTTGGGAGGATAGGGTCATAAACCCGAGTCAATTCCACCAGATATGGGGATAAATCCCTATCCGATTCCCCAACCCAGATACCTGCCCTATCTGTTTCCAATGAACGGCGGCCGTCTCGAACCCGGTGACCCGCTCTACATGTCGCCGGCCGACGAGCCCGAATTGCGTCTCATCAACCTCCAACTCGATAACTACAACGCCTGGGCATGTGATTTCCGTCAAGCTCTTGTCACCAAAGACAAGGAAGGATTTCTCGACGAATCAATTACATACCCGATTGATGATTACATGCAGCAGCACTGGAGGAAATGTAATCAGCTAGTGCGTACCTGGATTGGAAATTGCCTCTCGCTGGAAGTTGCAGCCAAGCTCCCACCGACGGAGGACTTGAAAACCATTTGGGAAAGCATCCATGAAATGTACGAGAGGCTTGATCGAGTGAAATTGTTCACCATAACTCAGGCACTCTCTGAATTGAAGCAAGGAACCTCTCGGTCACCGCTTGCTTCAATCGGCTCTAGCTTTGATACCATGTCATAAATTGAAGAGTGTTTTGGAGGAAATTGTAATCTATATTTCTGTGTATATTGTACAATTACATTGCTCTATTTATACCGCTAGAGGAAAAAAAAAAGAATTTTCTACTTATTAGGTTTTAGCACTAAGGACTGATGGGATGCACCAACCAATTACCCAATATCAATACTAGAATATCATGAGGGCTCTGGATCGGTTAACCACAAATGACAAAGCTCGAGGGACCTAAGATAACGCTCCATCAGTATTAGGAAATGAGGGAAGGGGAGAAAGTAAGGCTTTTTTTGCTGAGCTTGAACGAAATATACTCACACTTCAGGTCACAGATCTTGACAATGGAGCCAACGCCGTCGCTTGGCTAGATCTACCAGCTAGTCGTCCAAGAGGAGAGCCAGAGGCTGGTGACGTCCGAGCACACGAAGGCGAGTGGTGGTGTCGCTCTTGCAGCCCTCACAGCAGGATCTAGCTCGCTACTCGGAGTTCATGGAGGATTTGTAGGCACTAGGGGTCTTGGCACCGGAGGTTCCAGCTTGCTACTCAGCAGCCATGGAGGACTTGCAGGACGAGCGACGGCCATGAGAAGTGAAGGAGGCAACCCTAAGCAGACGGACGGCCACGATCAGAAGGGACCATCCAACGGTCCAAACACGCTCAAATCCAATGCTTATTATTTAGCCACGACAGCATTCGTGCGAAAGACATCCAACGGATCACGAAATGCCACGTCATCACATAAATCAGGTGGGCAAAATTCAAAAAATAAAGGAAAATATTGTGAATATTGCAGACGCCCACATCATACGATTGAAACATTTTGTTAATTTAAAAAAATTAAAGTGAAATTCGATAAAGTTACGCTGCCAACCAACCGGTGGACAGCCTTACTTGAGGTTGCACCACCCAAATAGGATCGGTTGGGTCGTGTGGCCTCTTAGGTGGCGTTGCTTGGGTTGTGTGACCTCAGGTGATGTTGCCTGGGTCTCACGAACCCAGACAGCCTTGCCTGAGGTCGGTTAATGAAAAATAAATTATTCTAGAAAATATTTTCTATTAATGAAAAAACATCTTCAAGAATGGGTTTTGCTTTTTGAAAAGCTTTTTCATCCTCTTTACTTTCACTAAACACCTACTTGTTTTTTTTTTTTATTCTTTTATCTTTTAAAAATGGATTTAGATTTATTTTTTTTTTTTTTTCAATCGGTCACTGACCATAGGCGAGCTTGAGTCGAGGCCAAGACCTTGGCAACATCTATTGGTGAGATTTGAGCCAGTGGCAAGGCTCGTGCTCACCAATTGGGTGAGCCTCAAGGTCATCTATGATCAGTCGCCGATTATGGGTGTGTTTAATTGGACTTTTAGGGAAAACCATTGGGAAAATGTAAAGGACTTTAGGTTGAAGAGGCTTTTCAGAATGCAAATTGTGTTTATTAAATTGTAATATGAAAGTCCATTGTAAAGTACATTTGAGCAAAATAGTGTTTGGACAAATGATATTTATAAAGGACTTTTGTGATAAAAAATTTCTTGAAAGAAAAATAAAAAAAAATTGGCCGGTAAGGGCAGTGGCCGCCGGCAATCGAAATCTGTTACCGACGGCTGACATTTGACTCAAGCAACCCCGAAGACAAGCGGGAGGGTTACCCGGGGTCGAGCGACCCTCGAAGACCACCGGCGAAGGCCGCCCGGGGTCGGGTGACCACCGGCGAAGGCCGCCCGGGGACGAGCGACCTCCGGCGACTCCACCGTGACCCATATCTGGGGCGGCAAGGTCACGGGAGGACCTCACCACCCCCGGATCTGGGTCATGGGCGAGGTTGGCGACCCAGACCTTACTGTGACCCAGATGGCGCGGCGGTCGAGCCACCCCCAGTGATGGTGGTGCCACCCCCTGGCGACAGTCGTCTGGGCCACTACGACCATGCTTGCCCTTCACTGGCAGCTTATGTAGCATTGACACGGACACGTGACACGCGACACGACATGTTAGTTCTAAAAAAATAGAGAATTCCGACACATTTCGACACGTTATATATTAAATATATATTTATATATATGTGCAAAAATAAATAATAAAAAGAGCATATAATAATCTATACTAAAAATATTAATTCAACATTTGTTAATATCATTCATTGTTTTAATTTAACAAAGATTGATGAAGAAATTCAAAAATTGCAAATACAAAAGAGTAAATTTGAAGGAACGTGTTATATTTTCTTACACTTGTCGGAAATTAGTGAGATTTCTTATAGTGCCAGACAGAATTTAAAGTTCATGACATAGATTGGCTTGGAGCTCCTCTGCAAAACAAGGTTTGAGAAAAATGAAAATCTAGAACAAGAACTCTCGAAGTACAACCAAAAGAAAATGAAATAACTAAATTCGCCATGGAAAATGTAAGAGATAACTCACAAGCTAATAACATAGACCAAAAGAGATAACTTACAAGTGACACCTACAAGAGGCGGAAAGAAGCAAAAAAAAAAAAAAAAATCACAACTTTAAGTTTGCGGGAGCGGCGGAGCGATGCCGGCGAGAAGAGGGGCGTTTAATTGTCACTCACGAGAATGTCAAAACTTATAAGTGAGAAACTTGAAAGTGAGAATTTTATTCTTTCCCATTTATTTTTGTTATTTTCATTATTTTTTCATATATTCATATTTTAACCCCTCAAGTATTGAAAATTTTTAAAATTGACCCCGTGCGTGTCGGAATCACGTGTCATAATTTTGGACTCGCGTGTCGGGAAGAGTTGACCACGTGTCGGATTCTTCGACACTCGTTGACCGTGTGTCGGAACGTGCCGGAGCGTGTCGGAGCATGTCGGACATGTGTCGGAGTGTCGGACATGACACGAAGACTTCCGGAGAGTGTCCGTGCTTCTTAGCCGGCAGCAACTCACGGAGAAGAAGAAGAAGAAGAAGATTAATAGTGAGGACAAAACCTGAAAAACGAAAAACTAACGAGGATAATTTGGGAAGAAATTTTTTTTATTTAACCCCTTTAGCTCAACATGCCGAGAAGGCTGAAAGCCCAAGGCAACCCCCAACCTACCTTAGGCTTTTAGCCTTATGAAGGCTGGCATTTTCCAAATGGGGTTTGAAAATTTTTTACCAAACACCCCTACATTGGCCCAAGGATCTTTAGGGTTCAAAGTGGTTTCTCAAAGCCACTCCCAAACACACCCTATCACCGTGAAGAAAAAAAAAGGAAAATAAAAAAAAAAAAAGTTAAAATTTTGATTTTAAATAAAAATAAAATAAAATAAACATATTATTAATAGGAGTGCATGATAATTTTTCATACCAAATGGCGGAAAATATTTTTTAATTATTTTCATATTTTAGCCGAATATTAAAAATATTATCATTTTATGAAAAATAACTTTCGTGAAAATATTTTTCAAGAATGCCATATTTTTGTAAAATAAACTAAACCTTTCAAAATTTCGCATTTTTGCATCGAGGATGTACCTTCACTGTGAGTCGGGTCAAATTCATCAAGTCAGCCAGCTAAATGGTCACTTGGGGTTTATTTGTTAAAAAGTGTTTTTGTTCTTGGAATAAAAATTTCTGTTCTTTTATTCTAGGGAACAAAAAAAGAATAGAAACGTATATTTGGTAAAACTTTTATTTCCACGAACAAAAAATATAGATTTTTTGTTCTCGAGAAATGAGGAAGAAGTAGAAAAAGTTCTTCTTATCCTAAGAACAATTTCGAGAAACAAATTTTCTTCTCTCTTTTCTTTCCTTCTTCTTCCTTTTGGCCGGTCATCGACCATGGCCATGGTCGGTGACCGGCCGAGATCGACGAGGTCGAGCTCGCCCGGCCCACCGGTGAGGCTCGGCCTCGCCGGGGCCGGCGAGGCCGACCTCGCGCCGCCCGGCGAGGTTGAGCCTCGCCGGTGGCCGATGAGGCTCGCCTAGCCATTAAGGCCATCGACGAGGCTCACCGGACCTCGCCCAGCCAATTGTCGACCGCCGTCGTGGCCGACAACCGGCCACAAAGGAGAAAGAAGGAAAAAAAGAAAAATATAATAAAAACATTGAAAAATTAAAATAAACAACAAAATTATACAAGTTTACCAAACGCATTTCTAATTCTGAAATATACTTTTTTTTACAATTACCAAGCATGTTCTTATGCTCAGAAATTGTTCCCGGAAACAAAAATAGAAAAAACTATTTCTATTCAAAAATTGTTCCCATAATAGAAACGTTATTAAACGCGCCTTTGGATGCTTAGGGCGCGTTTGGTAACGATTCGTTTACAGGAAACAAATTCTAATCGATGAAATGATTACTTTTAATTCTTCTCGGGAATTGATTATGAGTAAAAAGACTCGTTTGGTAATTGTCCAAAATTTCGATTCAGAATAGAATTGTGTTTTGAACACTTCATTGATTACGTTCCAAATCAATTTCTTTTAATTTTTAAATAATTTTTTTACTTTTTCCTTTTTTTTCTTTTCTTGTTTTTCTTTTTCTACTATTCTTCTCCTTCTAGCTGGTGACCTCATCGGAGTGTCGCTAGCCCTCGTCGAGGCCGCCCTCATGGGCCGAGCCTCGCCGAGGCCGGGTGAGGCTCGCCCGGCCACCACCTGGCGGGCGGGCGAGCCTAGCCGGCCCAGCCCCGATGAGGCGAGGCTAAGCCTCGCTGGTGGCTGGGCTTGCCTCTAGCGAGCCTCCGGCGAGCTCTCCAGATTAGCGGCGGCGGGCGGTGGTGGACGACGATCACGGGATGGCGGAAGGGAAGAAGAAGAATAGTTGGTTTTTTTATTCTCAAATTTGTTAGAACAAAAATCAACTTTTTTTTTTTATTCTCGATTCCACTCCAAATCTGTTTAGAACAAATTTATTTAGAAACAAAAATTTTACCAAACGCGATTTACGTTCCAAATTACTTTCGAGAATAAAGAATTAGAATTTGGCCTTATTTGGATGGTTATCAAACCGGGCCTTAATATGTAAGGTCTTCTCATTTTTGCTAGTAAAATCTGACGAGGATCACCTACCAAAAAACCCACATCCAAAAATGAAAAAAAAATAAAGAAATTGACGAAGATTCGAACTGAAGTGCCCCTTTCTTTCTTTTTTTCAACTCCTCTCGTTCCGATGGGCACACCAACCAACGACCATCGAGATCCAGACCCCGTTCCCACGCGCCATCGCAGACCGCGTGAGGGGGCTGTACATGTCCAGTAAAAAAGAGTTGCCAGATCTATCTTAAAGACTAATCCTCACCATCCCCCAACAACTGCGGCTTTATAAATAACGAAGCAGCCTCTTCTTCTTCCTCGCGTCGTTCTCTCTCTCTCTCTCTCTCTCTCTATCCCTTCCCTCGCCATCTCCCCTTCACTCCGAGAGAGAGAACTCACCTCATTCTCCTTCCCCGTCTACGCGAAGGTAGGGGTCGTTGAATCGCTTCGCATTCCTCCGTTTTTTCTTTTGCCCGTGTCTCGTTGCCTTGCCCGTGATTGGTCGTGATGGACACTAGATTTTGACCCGATACTGAACATGGTCCGCTCGCGCATGGCGGGCGCGACCGCGTTGAGCTCCCGTAACTGGGGTCCCGCTCCGATTCAGTGTTTGCGTTTTCACCATTAGATCGTCGGACCCTCTGTTTCTACCGTCTTCTTCCCGATCTCGGGAAGTGATGCCGAGATCGAGTGGCGAGTGTGAACTCGCCGTATCGACCCTTGGAGTGTCGGACGCCGTCGGCGCCCCGCTTCCTGTTCGGATCGAGGTCCGGCGCTCCTCGCGCTACCAGATCTCGTGTCTCGTGGTCGTGTCGCTTGTAGATCTTCGGCGGATCTTGGCGTTACTCTGTCTTGTTCGATCTGATCTCTGGGTTATCTATCTATGCGGATGGAAGACCGTTTGTTTTGAACCTTTTGTTTGTCTTGAATGGCGGATCCACATTAGAGCCGGCTGCGGCGATTTGTTTGGATTCATATGTCTGTTTCGTTTGCTTTCACCTTATCATGTGCGAACAGAGGATCTTGAATTCCACTTAATACTGACACCATTTTCCAAAAGGATTTCTTTCCAATCAAAAAGTTGCAAGCTTGAATGCATCCGGATGTGTGTTTATAAGTACTGTACTTACTCATATACTCGACTTTGTTCGAGAATGGTTGGATCCGCTCTTAGATGAAAACGTAAACTGTTATAGTGGGATCAATTAGTTTTGTGGGTGTTGGTTTTCTTATCAGATCTAGTCAAAAGGAACAGCTGTTGCATCAGCTAATTACATTATTCAGTTACGTGAATGAGTTAGACGAGGTTACTTATCTCTTTTGATGTTGATCCAGAGAGATGGCGTCCCACATCGTTGGATATCCTCGCATGGGCCCCAAGAGGGAGCTCAAGTTCGCCCTGGAATCATTCTGGGATAAAAAGAGCAGCGCCGAGGATTTGCAGAAAGTCTCAGCTGATCTCAGGTCGTCCATCTGGAAGCAGATGGCCGATGCCGGCATCAAGTACATTCCCAGCAACACCTTCGCATACTACGATCAGGTGCTCGACACCACCGCGATGCTCGGTGCCGTTCCTCCCAGATATGGTTGGAATGGTGGGGAGATTGGATTCGATGTTTACTTCTCGATGGCCAGAGGAAATGCCTCTGTCCCTGCTATGGAAATGACCAAGTGGTTTGACACCAACTAGTAAGTGATGGATCTCAGACGAGTATGGGTATACCATTTTGTTTCGATGTTTAACTAACCCATCTATCTCATTTTTGGTCCAGCCACTACATTGTGCCTGAATTGGGTCCTGATGTCAAGTTCTCTTATGCTTCTCACAAGGCCATCACTGAGTACAAGGAGGCCAAGGCGGTATGCACTGGTCTTGCTATTTTCTTCATTCATGCTGTCTCATGAGATCTGAAAAGCCAAAGTTAAATGAAATGATTGGAGTTTTTTATTTTTTTGTGCGTTAGGAGTATAAGCAATAGTTGATGGATCATAAGTCACATAGTAGATTGGTTGTTGGCTAATTAACTAACAAAATAGGTGTTTTTTTTTTTGGTAAGGAAAATAGGTGGTTTTTGATAATAGGCTTATGTCCAATTCCCCTTAGTTAATTATCTGAACCTTCAGGTTCTGAGATATATAGTATGGTAGAATTTCAGCAAAGACTTACTCAACAAAATATTGACAGAACCCCTAGTTAGCAATTTTGTGGGAAAAAGTAGAAGAATCACAGATTTCTTAAGTTTTTGTTGATTCTTATAAAGGTGACATGGGATGGGAATTAAAGGTCTATAAAAGATCGTGGCATTCTTCCTTCCTTTTAAACAATTTGGAGGGGGTGGAGTTGGATCTGTCTCTTGAGGAAATCTGAATTTCTGTTGGTTGTAGCTATTTCTTTATTTATGGATATTTTTATCAGCTCAGACATTTTTGTCTTACTTGTGCTTTTGCATAATTTTAGCATTATTAAAGATATCTGTTTTTGAATCTATTTGCTAATTTCCAGCTTGGAGTAGACACTGTTCCAGTCCTTGTTGGCCCAGTGTCATATCTGCTGCTATCCAAGCCTGCAAAGGGTGTTGAGAAGACCTTTTCTCTTCTCTCCCTTCTCGAAAAAGTACTTCCCATCTACAAGTAAGAATTTAAACTTTTCTCTTGCAGTTTTCATTTGCTCAAGTTTTGAATACTCTTCCTGACCAATGATAAACCATTCAGGGAAGTCGTGTCGGAACTTAAGGCAGCTGGTGCTTCATGGATTCAGTTTGATGAGCCCACCCTTGTGATGGATCTTGATTCTCACAAACTGCAAGCATTTACTGAAGCATACTCGGAACTAGAATCATGTCTTTCTGGCATGAATGTTGTCGTCGAAACATATTTTGCTGATGTTCCTGCTGAGGCATATAAAGTTCTTACTTCCTTGAAGGGTGTCACTGGATTTGGATTTGATTTGGTCCGTGGAACACAGACCCTCGATTTAATCAAGGGTGGGTTCCCCACAGGCAAGTATCTCTTTGCTGGAGTTGTTGATGGGAGGAACATCTGGGCCAATGATCTTGCTGGATCACTCAGTGTCCTCCATGCTCTCGAGGGCATTGTGGGAAAAGGTACCACTTTCTACATTTTTTGTTTTTTCAACATAGCATGTTTTAAAGATCTGCATGTTATGTATCCTTAATTTGATATCTGAAATTCCTTATTTATCTGCAGACAAACTAGTGGTCTCCACCTCTTGCTCTCTTTTGCACACTGCTGTTGACCTAGTTAATGAGACAAAATTGGATAAGGAAATCAAGTCATGGCTTGCATTTGCTGCTCAGAAGGTCGTTGAAGTCAATGCCTTAGCCAAGGTGTTGGCCGGACAAAAGGATGAGGTACGGTTTGTTGTCTTTTCGTTAAAGATAATGCTGAAAAGCAGCATAATATGCCCACACTGTCATTGTTGCGACTAGTTAGTATTAACAGTGGTGGTAATCCGTATCATTAGCTTATTTACTAGAATTAGTTGCTTCTATTCTATTCCGAATTGTCATTGGCAGAAACTGATGCAGTTAACTTGTGGTGGGTCTCTCTAATTACTTGCTGTACAGAGAGCTATGTACATATTGCAACAATTGGATAAATGCAGTCACTGGGGTTCAAAGTTCTTAATTGAAACTAGGCCTGTAAATTAGCACCTTTAGGGTGTTTGTCAACCATAATGTTCAATTTCTGAAGTATTGGTTGCTATTATCATGCGAGGGTATATCAATTCTTACTGTGGACGACCCTGTTTTCAGGAATTCTTCTCTGCTAATGCTGCTGCTCAGGCCTCAAGAAAGTGCTCCCCAAGAGTCACGAACGAAGCTGTCCAGAAGGCTGTATGTTCTCCTGCTTATTCACACTTCATCTTTCATGATTTTAATGTTATCAATTAAACAGTAGTACTGATGTCTTCAATTCTTGATCTTCTTGTGTCTCTCAGGCTGCCGCTTTGAGGGGCTCTGATCATCGCCGTGCCACAACCGTGAGTGCTAGACTTGATGCTCAGCAAAAGAAGCTTAATTTGCCAGTCCTCCCAACAACCACCATTGGCTCCTTCCCTCAGACCATTGAACTCAGGAGAGTGCGCCGTGAGTACAAGGCCAAAAAGTGAGTAAAACAAGATCTTCCTTTTCTAATTAAACGATGTTGGATATGACATGGGCTGACCCTTACTGGTCCTCTGACTGTATAGGGTCTCCGAGGAAGAATACGTTAAGGCCATCAAGGAGGAAATTAACAAAGTTGTCAAGCTTCAGGAGGAGCTTGACATAGATGTCTTGGTTCATGGGGAGCCTGAGGTAAGACCATCTTTGAATCTGGTATATTAAAGATAGATTATGTGGGATAGATAGGTAGCATCTTATGAGCTATGTTTTCTTTCTTTAACATCTTGATCTGAATGTATCTGGTGCAGAGGAACGATATGGTTGAATACTTTGGGGAGCAGTTGTCAGGCTTTGCTTTCACTGTTAACGGGTGGGTGCAATCTTATGGATCTCGATGTGTGAAACCACCCATCATCTACGGTGATGTGAGCCGCCCCAACCCAATGACCGTCTTCTGGTCCACCACGGCCCAGAGCATGACTGCTCGCCCGATGAAGGGAATGCTTACAGGCCCTGTCACCATTCTCAACTGGTCCTTTGTCCGAAATGACCAACCCAGGTACGGAAGAATGTGAACCTCATGTATACATGGGATCGATGAGAGGGCTTTATTTTAATTTCTCCTTTTGGGACCAGAATAATATATATATTTGCTTCACAGGTTCGAAACTTGCTATCAAATTGCCTTGGCCATCAAGGACGAAGTCGAGGATCTCGAGAAGGCAGGGATTAATGTTATTCAGATCGATGAGGCAGCTTTGAGAGAGGGTCTGCCACTGAGAAAGTCTGAGCAATCTTTCTACTTGGATTGGGCTGTCCACTCTTTCAGAATCACTAACTGTGGTGTCGTTGATACTACCCAGGTCCCTTCATAGCTCCCTTCCTTTTTATCCTGTTTTTACCATCTTTTATTGGGGAAGCTCCTTTTCCTACGTATGCTGATTCCACTTGGCGGCTTTTATTGACTGGCAGATCCACACCCACATGTGCTACTCTCACTTCAATGACATCATCCACTCAATCATTGACATGGATGCCGACGTCATCACGATTGAGAACTCTCGCTCTGATGAGAAGCTCCTCTCAGTTTTCCGTGAGGGAGTCAAGTATGGTGCTGGGATTGGTCCTGGTGTCTATGACATCCACTCTCCCAGGATACCATCAACTGAAGAGATCGCCGACAGAATCACCAAGATGCTTGCTGTGCTCGAGACCAACATATTGTGGGTTAACCCTGACTGTGGACTCAAGACTCGCAAATACACCGAGGTCAAGCCCGCGCTCAAGGCCATGGTAGCCGCCGCCAAGCTCCTCCGCACCCAACTCGCCAGCGCTAAGTAAGCACAAAGCTCCTCCGCATCCAACTAGTCAGTGCTAAGTAAGCGGTATACGGCGATCGATTCTTACCCGCCACAGTGTGGTCTTGTCTTTTATTATTGATTCAAATAATTGTGTTTCTTATGGAATGGTGGGAGCCCCAACATGCTCTTCCGGGTTTTTTTATTTTTGTCCTTGTGCTCTCCCTCCCTCCTTCTCTCTCCTAGAAATTGTTTGTGTACCTAAGAGGATGGAAAGTGAGTAAAACTGTCATTACCCTCTTGCGCATCAACCTCATGCTTTTTTGACTTCTTTTCTTTATGGTACCGTCCATTCGAACGAAACTCTCCTGCTGTTTCATTTGAAGATTAGGGATTAGCATGATCCGGATGGATGATTTCCATTTAGAATCGGAAAATGTTTACTAAGGACTGATTCCAAAAAATTGGGACCAAGTCTCACTTGTCCCATGGATCCACCTAGTAACCAGATTGCACCAATCCATGCAAAGGTTTGTTCGGCCTTATATTTTTGTTGAATTGTGAACCATGGATTGAAAACTTAATTTCTTTAAAAATTATGCTGTGGTCCTCTTAAGGTTTCCTGATATTGGAAACATGTGGAGAATGTGGAGAATTAGACTGCATGTCAAAAGTCCTAACCTCTATAAAAGTTAAAATATTAATCGTTTGATTCTTCTTCTTTTTCAACATTAATCTAATTTTATTATGGGAATGGTTAAGGAGATATCTAATTATATCTTAAAAAAAGCCGTTGGCTTTTATGGACATCTCCAATTGGTTTCCTTTTTTCCTTTACGTTTGTTTATTTTGTTTTGGTTGAGAAATAAAGTAAATGGATTATTAGAATGAAAAAAAAATAGAGTAGGGGGCCAACTTATTATACACCCATGAGACAAAATTAGTCAATAATGTTCAATAATTACAAATGTATATGTACATATATGTTTGATTGAAAAACTAAAAAATAATTTAGTAATTAAGATGATATTTCTTTTATATATATGTCGGTTTGGGTGGGTGGGCTAATGGTTTCACATCTAAAATTGATAATCGGATCGATTCTCACTGGTTTTAAATTGGAATCGGAAACTAGATTGGCCCTCATGAAAACCGCTGGTTTCGGTTTAGTTCCAGATGGTCTGAGTGATTATTGATTCTTTTGCACATTTCTAATTAATGCCTACTGCCAAATGCATTAGCTGTGAAATGTGAGCAGGCTTGGATCAGTTCGGGTCTTTTTGTCGTCAATAAATGTACAGTCCGAGTCTTTCAAAATCTAAATGTGCCTAGAGTCAATCGGTTTGACATAGAAATGTTCAAACCAGGAAACTACCAAAGGAAGATAGAAATCCGGAGGGGAAAACGACACTTTCCCGGAGGGTGATTCGTCGGCAACGCAAGCCGGCTGACGTGGCCGATGTCCGTCCACGGTTCTACGGAAGTCGAATATGACCTGTTTAGCGCAGCTCGTTTAACACCTTCAATTGAAGGGACGAAGCAGCACCGGGTGTCGGTGATTCTGGAAACATTTTTCTCGTTGTCCGATGGGGTCCACGAGATCTGAGTCCCTAAGCCCTTGGAAAAGTCAACTCGATGCGGTTCTTCCTTGGGCGCTCTGCAGTGTGCCCCGTGTCATTTGTATTTTTCTGACTTGGAATGCCAAGTCATCGTTGACTTGGTCAAACGACTATGTGGCTGGACACATCCTTTTTAGCTTCCTTGTCAGAATCTTTTTTTTTTTTTTTTTCGGGTTGTTTTCTTTTTATTTCTAGTGTACTTTTTATTTTTTTTTCTTATTCTTCTTCTTCCTTCTAATTAATTGGCATGGCCATGCGGGTTATCACCACTGTTGATGTAGCGTCCATAATCGCCATCATCATCTTCCTGCTCATCCCCGCCATAGCCATTGCTGCTTTGTCGCCCTTGAGCTCTGACCATGAAACTCTCTCTCTCTCTCTCATTCATGTATCACCATAAAAGGAAAATAGAACAAATTTGAGTATTCGGTGTGCTCTTTCATTCTGTTCAAAATCCTTAATGGGTCTTATTTATAAGTGGCCACTTGATAAGAACCTAGAAATGGAAGCAACGATTTTAAATGCGTAACAAAGAACATTGAATTTTGAAAATAAATGAAACACGACTTTCAAAGCATAATTAGTGCTTCTTGTCAAGTGTCTTCGGAGGCATATTTAGCAAAATCTCTAACGTAATTTGACCTTAAGGAAACAAATCACACAATAAATGCAAAATATATAATATTGGTAACATACTGGGGAGATAAGAAGGAAACCAAATTAAAGAAAAAAAAATCAAAAGATGTCTAATTAGTGCAGTAGATCTAAACGAGTTGCGTCGTTTATTGCTTCAGTTGTTTCGTTCATTTCATTTTGGCATCATTGCTAAAATGCAGTAAGAGAGGAGATTTGATTCTCCCTAGAATATGGATGTTCTCACCATGTAGACTCCACGTGGACGCCACATGTACAAATTTACTAGTAAGTCAACGTGTGGATGTTCACAAAAGTTAATGCCATTCATTCTTATAATTTAAGGAGTACATTGAGCGAAATTATGAAAGTACGAGAATTATATTGAAAAAAAGTTTAGGGACTATCAATGTGGCTAATCCCTTATTAATTGGGCCAGTCTAACTTAATAATGGCACAAAAAAAATCAAATTGCTTTTTTGGAATATAATATCGGGTGCAATGATTTATCATTTATTTTTTAATCTTTCCTTTCCTTTAATATAAAAAACACCTATTACAATTTCAACTTCTCATAAAAGTTGACAGCCTACTTTCTAGAAAAGTTATTACTCGTCCGATGCGAGGCATGTTAGAGTAACATAATCCCACAACTTAATCTCCCTCGCTCCCTCCATCAAGATCGACTAATGTTACTATAATGCACATCAAATTGAATCCCGCTTGTTCTAGTAAAATTTTTTTATTTCCGTAATATGCAACAATTCGATTTATAACTTATACTATATTCTGACGAAGAATTTAATCTTATCGATTAAAATCGCGAAAAAAATCACCATTAAAGTTTCCTCGAGTTCCACCATCAATTTCGATGCCCTAGAGCTTGAATCCTCTGCATGGTTCATTCTAGACGGTTCTTCTGGACCTATAGAATTTCACTGTACAAAGTATATGACAAGAAAAAACAGATTCGAGAACAGAAAAAACAGATTCGAGAACAGATAACTTTTCTCTAATATCCAAAATAAATAAAAAATAAAAAATATGTGCTATTATTCTAGACTATAAATATTCCAATAATCTTCTTCAATCGCACGTTCTCTCTCCTCCCCCTACACTCTCTCCCTCTCTCTCTCTCTCCCCGGCGGTTCGCTTTCCCCGGCGATTCTGCGAAAGCGAACGGCGAGCGAACCAGAGGGCGCGCCTCGCTGGCGATCGGAGCGAAGGAGAATGTACAAATCGAAGCTGCAGGAGCTGTGCCACCAGCGATCATGGGGCCTGCCGGAGTACGCCGCCGTGAAGGAAGGCCCCGACCACATGCCCCGCTTCACCGGCACCGTCTCCGTGAACGGCAGGTCCTTCCAGACCCCGCAAGCCTGCAGGTCCTCCAAGGAAGCCCAGAATGAGGCCGCCAGGCTCGCCTTCGACCACTACTCCGCGCCGCGGACTCCTCCTAGGGAGCCGCCCCGAGCCGCTCCGGCTCCGCCTCCTCCGGCTCCGGCTCCGGTTCCGGCTACGCCTCCTCCGCCTCCTTCTGACGACGGGAGCGACGACGCCGCCGGCGCCTGTAAGCGCGATCACTTGTGTTTTTTTTTTTTTAAATGCGAAATCGAGATGTTTTTTGGATGAGTGTGTTCTGTGTCGTTTTTCCGTGATTGCGGTTGACGATGTGTGAAATTTTATATGCGAGTGACGCGGTGGGGAACGATTGCTTCGAGTCTTTTTTTCTGCGCTTGGGGATGTCGGTTGGATCTTGTGGGCGGAGATTTTTAAAAAAAATGCGAGAGGATGAAGAAAATTTGGCGCTTTTATGTCGATTCTTGTTCCCTTAACAGAACTGTGCATGTTTGAAACTCTTTATCATTAGAAATGGTGTTCATTGTGGGACTCTAACTAACAATTTGGTATTGTGAATCCTTCTAATGAGTACAGATTGAGAATGTATCGCTAGCCACTAGTATGTGTAAGATCCTTTTAAGAAAACCGAGGTTGAGCAAGCATTCTAAGAGGTGTTATTCGCACTATGATCCAAGCTAGATTCAATCCCAATATGAGTATTACAAAATTTCTCACGAAAAGCCAAAACTAACATGACCATATCACAATTAAGTCAACCCGGCACAACTTATACGTAGTCGTGTATTAATCTTTTGACAAAACCTAAATCTTACTTATATAGGGTGCTGTTGAGCTTTACTGACAATCTGAATTGAATTCTTCTACTGAGGGAAAGTAAAAACTAACGTGACTTGCTGCAATTAACTTGAAACTGACACCAACAATGTTACATATTGATCTTTTGACAAAACCAAAATATCAGGCAAATAGAATATTATTTGAGCTATTATAATGGCAATAGGTGACATGAAAGTATTATGACACGGACTTGATGATGTGCCAAGAATCGTCATCCCTTGGAAGTTGAGCCAAAGCTTATAGTTTTCCATTGAGAAATTGGCTAAAGGGAGCAAGAAGAAAGTTAGAATTCTGTCCCGTTGGTTTTAGTGTAGGAAAAATTGAGAGCCTAAGGATGGATGGCTGTTTCATAATATTGTTGCCTGTTGAGTGTTGATATATCCTTTCCTTTTATGTTTTTGAATGTTAGGAAACAATTCATTCCAAGAGTTTAAGTTGATAGGAAACCGGCAAGCCCATATTGTATATCAAAACATTTCTTAATTGCATCTAAGCCAAATATTATCTATGAATGTGAGATATTGACATAAACCCCACCAAATAAACAATAGGAGGTAAGAACACAGTAACAGACTGCAACGATAATAAGAGGGAGTGCAAGTTCTAATTTATGACGCATGCTATGATACCATGTTACAAACCACTTTTTCAAAAAAGTATAATTTGTTAGGAAATGGGCTTACAACATATATCATGTAAATTCTTTTAGCAGCTGTCCAGCATATGTGGAAGTTATATATCTTTAGGGAAATTCTGATCCAGTTATTAGGTATACATATTTTTTATGCTTCTTTGGGAGGTAGCTCTGCTGGTTAGAGTGTTAGTTCATAGACCATTTGCTTTAATATATGATAAAAAATATGTACATTTTGTAGAAGTGGTTTGCTAATCATTATTTCACACCTCATTTTACATGTTCCTATTGCTAGGTCATCGTGTGTATATGTGTCTCTAATATTGCCTATATTCTCCTAAAACTAGAGAGACTTGTTCTTTGAGTGTCGGCTATTATCATCATTGCTTAGGTTTACATATATAGTTAAGTTGAAATGGATGCAGTCATAACGATGCTGATGTGTTATGGTTGGCAAAGGATGTCGTGTTTATAGATTAACATGTCAAAGAAATCTAGAGAAAGAACTGATATAAAGTGCTGGGATGATTGAATGGTCCTGACTAAAGTCGCAAGTTGAACGAAGTTCAGGGTATTGACAAGCACTTTTGTCTTGTCACTTATATATTTCTCTCATTGGGTTCACTTATGCAGGTGCTTCAAGTGAAAATACGACGTTAGACAGTATTCTTGCCATTTTAGAGAAAGTGCAGCCAAAACCACCTGAGAGAAATGAAACGTCAAAAGTGTATGAGAGCCATATGCTTGCCAATTTGGAGAAAGAGCGACCAGAACTACCAGAGAGAGGTGAAATTTCTAAAGCCGCTGAGAGCAGCTCAATTGCCAACAATGATACAACTGTAAAAGGTCGGTTGCAAGATTCCAATTGATAATGTTGAAGCCAACATAATCTTCTTTTCGAGTAGATTGAAAGTTGCTTTCCTTAAAAGACAAACCTTTGATAGTTAAGATCAAGTACTAGATCAATGAAGTGATTCTTTTTGCTGATTCGGATTCACAAAGTAGGCAAGGAGTCAACTGCAAAGATCTCGCAAGAGGTGAAAGAAATGGGCTTCCTTCTCCTGATGGTGGCATTTTTGTTGCCCTTTAGTAAAATATGGATCATACGAGGGATTGGATTGCTCGAACCTTCCCTTTACCCTAGTTGCCTCCCTGGAATAGAAAAAAGGATTGTATAGAATGTGCGCAAACTGTCTTGCCCTTTTCACTGCATTTAAGAATACAGTCATTCATTGTATCGCCTGTTTAAGGCATACATGGGATTTCTGTAGCGAGGAAGCCTACCTTCCTAACTTGTGAATTTGTTTGATATTATAGACATGCGGCATTTGTATAAAAATCAACTGCAAACATTTGCTCAAAAGAGGAGTCTTGCTCTGCCTATATATTGTTCTGAGCATGATGGTCCACCCCATGATCGTCGCTTTCGGTGCCAAGTTTCAATACATGGAAAAACCTATGAAACTAAGGAGTTTTATAATACATTGAAAGAAGCCGAACATGCAGCTGCCAAGGTTGCTCTGATGTCCTTGTCGTCTGATACGCCTCAGGAGGTAATTCAAAATTGTAGTTGTTGCTGAATATGTTTATATCCATATGAGTGCAAAGTCTCTTTAAATTTTTTGATCTATCTATCACTTTGTTCCTTCTTTATTTTCCAGGTTGATTGTGGTTTATACAAGAGTCTCTTGCAAGAATTTACCCAGAAACAAGGTCGTTGTCTACCGGTTTATTATACAATCAGACATGGTGAAAGTCATACACCAATTTTTGTTTCGACTGTGGAGATAGAAGGAGAGATTTTTACAGGGCAAGAAGCAAAAACCAAGAAGATGGCGGAGACTGATGCTGCAAAAGTTGCTTACACCATTCTCAAAGAGCGTATATCTGGTAAGTTACTCATTTCTTTTTCGCATTATTTGTCTTATCTTTAAGCAGTTAGTGTGTTATTATTCTGGATCAACTACTGGAAAAAAGACAACTTGATTGACAGTAATTGAGGCCATTCTTGTCAATATCTACGTCATGGCATGCTATGGTGTCTTTATGAAGTGAGAGAAATCTATTTAGTAATTACTTTTTGCTTCTTTTCCAAACTGTTATGTAAAGTATTTATCTTACAAAATGAGTAATTTGGCTTCAGTTGCTCTTGTAGCCCCAAAAAAAAAAAGTGGTGTAAATAATTACCATAAGGTAGATTAATAGCCGTTGTTTTCATGGTTTAGAGAGACATTTTTATCTTGAAGGTTTTATTTTGCGGTTTTCTTTCCTGTGTTGTCTGATTTAAGTAATTGAGAAATTGCTAACATTCTGGAGTCTACCATTAAGCTAAATGGTGTAAGAGGCTAATTTAATTAGTTTTTGCATGACAGCAAAACCTAGAAAAAGATTATGCCATTCTGGTGTTCTTTTATTTTCAAATGTATATATCATTCTGATGTTCAAGTTGTGGCTGACTGTATATGTATACATGCTTTGAGGCGGTGTGTGCTATGAGGTTTAAGCTAGATCCAGCTTCATCTTTTCTTTTAGGCCTTTTCAACTAAGAATCAATTCTGTTTCAGCATTTATATTATGTTAGGGTAAGATTGGGGATGATGGAAAGATGGCTTCAAACCATGGCATTTGGCAAATGATGTTGAGTTAATCTAGATAAACAATTGACTTGTCATGATAAAACTTTTTCTGTGTAAAGATAATGCTGCAGTACCAGGTTTTTCTGAAAGCTAAAGGTTGCTTTGTTTCTTGACTTTATAGTTCATCTCTTAGATCAGTAGGATGTGTGCAAGACCAAACCCTTTTTACTGGAGTCTTTAGCTAATGAGTTCCTTTGGAACTATGCTATTTTCTACTTTTTGTGGAAAAGGACCTCGACATATAGGAATTTTTGAAGATTCTCGAAGACAGTGGTGGTGTGAAATTCCAGATCCTTTCAATTGAGTAGAATTTATTACTTGAACAGGATTATACTTTTACAATCAAATTTAATGTTTGGGGACATTTATATTCACATTCACATTCAAATGAAATTATCTTTTCCTTATCACTTTCGGTGTTTACAAATATATTATTAATATGACTTTTTTGCTATTGATTTGTTCAGGGAAAAAAAGTGTAAGCTCGACTTCCCAATCCCCTGTGCTTCAAAGAGAAAAGGCAGCTTTGTCATCAGATTGCTCGCCAGCAGATGACAGTATTGGGTACCAGCAGAACGTCACAACCAGACCTACTCCTGACGTGATCTCAAATCATAGTGGCCCTGATGAAAAACAGATTGATGATAATGGTAATTTTCTTAGTGTTTTATTGTTCTCTCCTCTTTCACAGTTATCTCGATTGACATTATTAAATTTGCATGCTATTAGCTCTTCATTGCTCTTGAACAGAATCAACATGGGCCTGGATAGTGTGATAAAAGAAGATAAATTTAACACAACTACGTAGGGAATTAGTAGGCTAACTATTGCTTTTTTCTTTCATTCATTTTATTTTCTGGATCTTTATAAGGCTAGTCTTAGAGAAAAATTATAGACTATCTCCCGAGTTTATGCCGGCATTCTGAACTCCTTGTGGTTGTTTATAACTCCTTGTTTCTAGTGCTGTCTTTGAACTGTGAAAAGGAAATGGAAGATTGGGTGCTTACAATTTAATTTGAAGTTTCTGAAGGTCTATAAAGATGGATATTCTGTCTCAATGTTGAATTGTCAAGGTTTGACAAAGTGTAGAAAAAAGACAATTGACAATAGTAATATTTACCTAGAAAGTAGAGCAAGTTTCTATTGTTAACTTCAAAAATACATGTGACTTGAGTGAACAATGCTTCAAACTAGAGAGATGATTAGGGCAATCAAGATGATTAGGGCAATCAAGATGATTAGGTTTTCTAGAAGCTAGTTGCTTTTGTGTGCGGGGCATGTAGCTTGGTATTGTCAATGCCAATGCTATGTACCAGCATACGTTCATGTTATGCCTCCTTGAGTATTAGGCAAAGTTATTATCTCACGAGAATTCTGATTTAAATTGGATGACAGAGGATGTTGAAGATAGCAACCACAATCTCCCAGGTCTATCTAGTGGATTAGATATACTCGAAAGGGTATCTACTGATCAATTCATGCAAAACATGTCAAATGCTCATTTGACGGATCCCTACCTAGCTGTTCCCTCTTCGTCTGAAGATGCTTCATCCTCATCCTCTTCCCTTCCCAATTCTGCCGATGTGGTTATGGACTCCATTGTTCAGCCGCCAGCTGAATTGAATGGCTCATCATACAAAGTGGTTAGGGTGTATTCACGCGCATCAAACATGGCAATTCCTGGGCACAGAATAGTCCTGAGGGATGATAACTGGGTTGCCGCAAGTGCAGATCCAAGTTACAGGGGTCATGCGGCCTGAACTTAAATGAATATCTTACAGGTCATGGTTGTACAAGGCATATTATTTTTAGGAGATCTACTTTTAATCATCCTCTATAAATAGATAGATGGAATAGGTTATATTTTGTGTGAAACTGGTTCTCTACAGCAGATGGTTTTGTACTCATAGATTAAGCTCTCTTTTGGAGGTTGCTTTTGTGCTTGAAGCTCTTGAGAGGCTCTTTTCAGTAAGAGGGCTTCTTTATGTTATTGATGATGCAGGTTCTGAGAGTACAGGATATTTTGAAATACTATAAAAGCCATAAGTGTTAGGTCACTCTTAATTTCATCATGGAATTCAAAACTTTTGTTTCCATGTATTAAATCTAATTTTCCCCATTGAGCTAGCATTCTTATTGAGTTTCGACAAAGAATGATGTATTTGAGTGGATGGTTCAACATTGGAATCATCTTGTCTCCTGGAGCCTTCCTCATTTAAAAAATGTGACATCTCTCTGGGTAATGTAAATTTCTTTAAATCATGGAGCCTGGGTATCAATGTTAAGTTTCTTAGATATCACGCATGCAAACTATGGAAAATCCTAGAACTTCTCTTGTGGATGCTTTCAAGTACTTGGTTTTTGCAGTTGAGGCGTTTTGATGGTTATTTTTTTAGTAAGCCATGCATCACTTGGATTGTGTCATCTTGTTTTCGAGCAGTTAGTCACAGTAGAAGTATCTTTGGAAGGAGGGGGCAGACCTAATGCCTTTAGCGCCTCATTTGCAGGATCTTAATTGCTTTTACATGGTTATTCATAGCACCTTGAGCTTTGTATTGTGAATGATCTCAATGCCGAAGTGAACTCCAGACGTGTAGTGGCCTCGTTAGCGCTAGTGGCTTTATTTAATATGATCATTAAGGTGGATGACTTGAAATTCATTTTGATGAACCAGTTCGTCCTCGTGCCAACCTTTGCTTTTGAAATCTAGATTGTGTCTCCTTCGTGCGATTGTCTGTTATTTCTCCTGTCTAGCTCGAGTTCAAAGGGTTAACTTCCTGTTTCTGCATTGGCAGAAGGGGGACAGGAGCACGAGAAGGATGGATTAGTTCAAGGCAACAGAGACCAAGAGGAAAAAGTGCCAGAACAGGACGAAGAAGAGGAGGCGGTTGGCAGTAATGAGGAGAGCCAACAGAGTAAGAAAAGAAAGACGTAGCATGTCACTTGGGTTTCTCTAGGAGAAGTAGAGGCATTGCCCTTGTAGAAAGGAACTCGGAAGCTTATTTTACTCTCTCAGGGATTCTGAAGTTAGTTCCCTTAGTGCATAAATGTGCCCTATGCAAACTATATTCTGGTTGCTGCGAGAGCTTCTCGCGATGCAGGGTGTTCAGTCTTCGTAGGATTAGCAATGGGAAAGTGTTCTTTTGGCAACTTAATTCCCTTCACGATTACAATGCGACGCGATTGGCTGTCAGTTTGAATCGATCGGAACATGTGTCATTCGAATCACAATCCGATCCCTTTTGGGTAATATCCTGATCGAATGAAATGAAGGTTTAGCGATCTGCGAGGGTAGATCAATATAGATAGCCTTGTCATCCGGTATCTCTTCGGCATTTGTCATTTACTCGTGATTTGTTTCCAGGTCATGACTCCCCGGAAAAGATCAGCCTTTGGGTTGCACGGTGTAGAAAATTCAAGAGCCAGTGGATCCCCACTGAAGCCAAGCTCGTCTTAGAGTAGAAAAGGGTGGGTGTAAAGCACCATTACATTATCGGAATCATGGGGCAAAAGGACCTCGATTCCAACGAAAAGGGGCCGTGAATTTGTCAAAAGGCGTGTGAACGATGATCCTCGGCTTAATCCCTCCCTGGTCTTTCTCGCACGATAAAGGACGTTCCATTACGTGTGGGAGACGAGTAAAGGAGGGGATCGAAAGGTGGAAAAAGCGAGTGGTGTGTGGTGCGTAGGCCGTGCGTAGGATTTTATTGGATGGTTTCAAGGGTGGCAAAAGCTGGAAATTTTACTTTCGATATAAGAGAGCCAAGTGGCGCATCGGTGCTGATTTCTTGGGGGACGAAATTGATGAGGCGAGTCATTTGACTTGCGCAATCGATGCTGGGAGCTCGTTTCTACTTCCATAATCATTGTCTCTGACCCATTTATTCTCGCTAGATCGGCGACAATAATGGAGCGTTTCCCGCGGCTTCTTCGATTAGAATATGTATAATTCCTACGCTGCTCGAGCGTAGCAAAAAATTCACGGGCGAATTACTTTCTCCGAAAGAGAGAAGCTCTGTTTTGCATTCGTGAAGTCGATTATATAGGGTGACCACTGTTCAGTTAAAACGGAGTGAGTGAGAGGAATCATATAGAAACGATGAGTTTTGGGTAAAACAGAGAACACGTTGTCGATATGAGTCAACTCGAGCCAGAAAGACTTGTTTGAGAGAGAGAGACTTGTAAGTATTGATTCGTTTTCATTCGAACATCAAATCAACCTAGACAATTCTCGTCTACTATGATGATATATTGTGATTACGATTAACAACGTAAGGATTGCATGAGAAAAAAATCAATAGACACTAGGCAAGCAACACCTTGAGGCAATTGCCATCATCAGGTGATCGCCGCTAGGTGATCTTGGCCTGGCCGGTGGTTGGCTTTGTTGGAACTAGTCCTCGTGCTCCACAGACATTTCACTTGTGAGCATTTGTTGCTAATCCAACTCAAGATGCACTCCAAATGATCAATTGCAAAATATGTTGGTATCTGTGATATCACATTATTAGAATATATCATGCAATTTCTTTTTAAGTAATCAAGTTCTTTTCTAGGAAGAAACTCCTAGGTGTTCATGCATTTCTTTGGGCAGCCCTAAACTTGCATGACGATTAAACATTGTCATAGTCCCATGCCAAGTTCTATCTTGTTATTAATTGTCGAATACTGCAGTCAGTTATCTATGAGAATCGTTGAACATATTTATGGCGGTGCTATGGTGAAACCTTTATACCCTCTCGATTGTCGATTATCCTCCATTCATGGAGAACAACTCTCGCATTTTTTGTCGTCCAGTGACCTTTGCCGTCACCGGCGCCATGCCGTGGGGGTTCAATGGTGACTAAGTCGTGGTCCGGGCAGAACGAGCTACGTTAATTCTTCTTCCTTCCCCTATAAGCTTAGCAGATGTAACCTACGTATGATTACTTAATCAGCGAATCTAATACCTCCAACGAAATGTAGACCGTCGGATTTGATAGGTCGTAACGGTGAGATCCGTCCTTGCGCGAGACGATAGGGAGCGACAAGATCTCGGTCGGCAATTCAGAAAAGTTTCGTCCACAGCTCCCGCCTTTCGAAAAAGCAGAAAAAACGCTCCCTCCCCAACTGCACTCCACTCATCAAAATTGCTTTGAAAAATGTCTTTTCTCTCTCTCTCTCTCTCCCCTTTCAAATGGGGATGGCCAGAAGGAAAGCAAAGGGGCTTGTGCAAATGGCAAGAACCAAGAATCTTCAGCTTCATAAAGAAGCAAAACGTACCATCTTGACAAGCAAAGCACAAAAGAGCCTCAGCTTAAGCAAAGAGCATTATTAGTATTAAAGCAGCTGCTTCCACTTCAAGTTAAGAATTACAACCCCCCCTCCCTTCATCTCCACTCTCTCTTTCTCTCACTAGAACCTCCATCTGCCCCACAAGAAGAGAGAGAGAGAGAGAGAGATGCAACATCATCTTGCGCAGCTTGGGATCAGTTAACCCACATCATCATCAGCTGCCCGACCACTATGGGCACCGTTCGGAAGCTGGTCGTGGAGGTGGTGGAGGCCGTCAACCTCTCCCCCAAGGACGGCCAGGGCACGTCCAGCCCTTACGTGGTCGCCAACTTCCACGGACAACGCAAGCGCACCCGCACCTCCGTCAAGGATCTCTGCCCCCGGTGGAAAGAGGTCCTCGAGTTCACCGTCCGGTCCGCCGACATCTACGGCAACGCGCTCGAGATCGACGTCCTCCACGACAAGGCCCACGGCCCCACCACCCGCAACAACTTCCTCGGCCGCATCCGCCTCAGCTCCTCCCAGTTCGTCTGGAAGGGCGAGGAGGCTCTCATCTACTACACGCTCCGCGGCAAGGGCTGGCTCAGCTGGGTCCAGGGGGATCTCGGTTTGAAGATCTATTATACGGTTGAGCTCCCGCCGCCGCCTCCGCCTCCGCCTCCGCCGCTGCCTCAGCCCGCGGCGGAGGAAGCGAAGCCGGCGGAAGCCGACGCGGCACAGCCACCGCCGCCCGAGTCTGCCGAGCAGCCGCAGCCTCCACCGGATGGGGCGGCAGCTGCTGGTTCCACGTCTGAAGCCACACCGCCTGCTGAGGGCGAAAAGCCTGGTGAAGAGGCACCTAACAAAGATGTGCCGCCGCCCGCGCCGCCATCGACTGAAAATGCTCCTCCAGACGTCGAAACTACTGCGGAAGCCAAGCCGCCAGAAACAGCAGAGGCAAATCCAGAGGACTCGCAAGTGCCGCCACCGTCGCCGGCACCCTCACGAACTTCCACGGAGCCCGAAATGGATGCAGCATCGCAGTGGGTGCCTCCACCGCCGCTGGCGGCGGCTTCTGTCTCGCGAACAGCCTCCCAAGTACACTTCGCGGGGATGAATAGTTGTCATCCTCCGCCGCCGAGGCAGCCGATGACCAGGACCTACACAATGGATTCGCTGGACAGCATCGTCATGGAACGGGAACGTTCGTCGTTCGATCTGGTGGAGAAGATGCACTACCTCTTCGTCAGGGTGGTCAAAGCCCGGCACTTACCGACCAACGGCAGCCCCGTCGTGAAGATCGTCGTCTCCGGCGCTCACGTCATGTCCAAGCCCGCGCGCAAGAGCGCGTCCACCGCTTTCTTCGAGTGGGACCAGACATTCGCTTTCGGCCGCGATGCCCCCGGCGGCGAGACCTCCGCTATCTTGCAAGTCTCCGTGTGGGACCCGCCGTCCGCCGACGTGGCGGGCCACAAGTTCTTCGGTGGCATCTGCTTCGATGCCGCGGAGATCCCCCTGCGGGACCCGCCGGACAGCCCGCTGGCCCCGCAGTGGTACCGGCTGGAAGGGGGTGGGGTCAACTATGCTGACCTGATGCTCGCCACGTGGATCGGCACCCAGGCCGACGAGTCCTTCCCCGACGCATGGAAGACCGACGCCGCCGGCGACGTGAACGCGCGCGCCAAGGTGTACCAGTCGCCGAAGCTCTGGTACTTGAGAGCCACCGTGATCGAGGCTCAGGGCGTCTTGCCGTCGACCCCGGGGGCGGCGTTGAGGGACACCTCGTTTCAGATCAAAGCGCAGCTCGGATTCCAAATGCAGAAGACGAAGGTCTCCGTCGCCCACGACGGCTCCCCGTCATGGAACGAGGACTTGCTGTTCGCGGCGGCGGAGCCATTCGGCGATAACCTCATCTTCACCATAGAGAACCGGCTGCCCAGAGGGCCAGTCGAGATCGGCAGGGCGGCCGTCCCTCTCATGGCCATCGAGAGGCGTGTTGACGACCGTCAGGTGGCGTCGCAGTGGTTCACGTTCATGGACGGCGAGACGGAGATGTTCAAGGGCAGGGTCCACCTGAGGCTGTGCTTCGACGGGGGATATCACGTGATGGACGAGGCGGCGCACGTCTGCAGCGACTACCGGCCCACGGCGAGGCAGCTTTGGAAGCCGCCGATCGGAATGGTGGAGCTCGGGATCATCGGCTGCAAGCACTTGCTACCGATGAAGACGGTGAACGGCAAGGGATCCACGGACGCGTATTGCGTGGCGAAGTACGGCCCCAAGTGGGTCCGGACGCGGACCGTGTGCGACACGCTGGATCCCAAGTGGAACGAGCAGTACACGTGGAGGGTCTACGACCCGTGCACGGTCCTGACGATTGGAGTCTTCGATAGCCGGGGAGCGTCCGAGCCGGACGGTCCTCTAGAAGCCCCGCCTCCCGACTGTCGCATCGGCAAAGTACGGATACGTATATCTACGCTCCAGGCCAACAGGGTGTACCGCAATTTGTATCCGTTGCTCGTGCTGTCGAATACCGGCTTGAAGAAAATGGGGGAAGTGGAGATCGCCATAAGGTTCGCGCGGACGGCTCCGACGCTCGACGTCCTGCACGTGTACTCGCAGCCTCTGCTGCCGCTGATGCATCATGTCAAGCCCCTAGGAGTGGTCCAGCAGGAGCTGCTGAGGAGCGCTGCGGCGAGGATCATGGCCGCGCATTTGTCTCGATCCGAACCGCCGGTCAAGCGCGAGGTGGTGCTGTACATGCTCGACGCCGACTCGCAGGCGTTCAGCATGCGCAAGGTGCGCGCGAATTGGTTGAGGATCATCAACGTGCTTGCCGGGCTGATCGATGTGGTCCGCTGGATCGAGGACACGCGCGGGTGGAAGAACCCGACGGCCACGCCGCTCGTGCACGCGCTGCTGATCATGCTGGTGTGGTTCCCGGACCTGATCGTCCCCACGATAGCATTCTACGTGTTTGTGATCGGGGCGTGGAACTACCGGTTCCGGGGCCGCTACCCGGTCCCGCACTTCGACCCAAGGATGTCTCTGGCCGACACTGCAGACCGCGAGGAGCTTGACGAGGAGTTCGACCATGTGCCGAGCAAGAGTCCACCGGAAGTCGTGCGGGTGAGGTACGACAAGCTGCGTGCAATTGGGGCACGCGTGCAGACGATGCTCGGGGACCTTGCTACGCAGGGGGAGAGGGTGCAGGCGCTGGTGACGTGGCGTGACCCGAGGGCGACGGGGATCTTCATCATGCTGTGCTTCATGGTGGCGGTGATACTGTACTTGGTGCCGACGAAAATGGTGGCGATGGCGTCGGGGTTCTATTATTTCCGGCACCCGATATTCCGGGACCGGATGCCGGCGCCGGCTTTGAACTTCTTCCGGAGGTTGCCTTCGCTTTCTGACCGAATGATGTAGGAGCACTTGAAAAGCGAGTCCAGGCTCGGTGAGGCTTATTTTCGTTCATGCATATGCAGAGCACATCACTTTACTAGCTTAAAGCATCAGCCCCTGTCATCTTCTTATTTAGTTCTCTCTCTCTTCCTCATGCCTTTGCCAGTAGCTATTGTAATCATTCGAATTTGGACATCTTCCCTTGTCCACCACTTGAGATGAATATGCAGCCGAGATGTGTTTTTCAGGCATGATGAGCGGATCACATTTAAGTTTCTGCTCGTACAGCATCTTCATATCCACAAACTGACATAAATTAGGCATTGCTTCAGCAATTTGCACTCTAGCGACTTCGCTGTACTGTAGCCGTAGTAATGCCTCCCAATCAAGGTCATGCCAAATGAACAATGCCATTGCACAGGGACCTAGATGCACATGTACACTCGAACACAACCTCAGGACGGATTTCCTAAGCACCCTGTCAGATAGGCGAGATTGTGCGAGAGAGAATAGCACTGATGTTTACGCCGACTCGGCCCAATGAAAAGGTCTAACATGTTCAAGGTCAGGGTGGGTGACTACCCAGCAAACTTTTTGAAGTTTTCAGAGACTCAATGGAAGTCCACTTCTGCAAAAGTGCAGTTAAAATCCAGATGAGGTCAGATTTAAGTTCTTTCAGTTCAGTCCCTTCTTTGGTCAATCAGAGAGATTACTGTATCATATCCTACACAGGTTAGATACTTCTTGATGTCCTTGAAACAGTTTTCCATAGGCAGAACATTATTCCCCGAACACTACATTAAACCATCAAAGTTGCTGAACCTATGCCTCCTACCCATCTATATAGCTCTGATTACTACCAAAATGTGAGAGAACAAGGTCCTTCCCACAGTATAAGGTTAAAGCTCGACAGAAGAAGAGAGGAGAATAAAAACTCTTCTACAAAATTGAACTCCATATAATATGTATCACGAAGTACTAAGTACATCATGCATCAGTTCTCGTCCTGAAGTTATTCACAAGATTGGTAAGGCAAAATGGCTGCGGCATCAAAGAGAAGAAACATCAATAACTCCAACTGGGGTGGTTTATGCATAAACACACTGCACTATGAGTCCACGACCAGCTAAGCGGGAAACATTTATCAGGACGCACTATGCTTTGTCAGCTGCAGCAACTTCTTCAGGGGAAGGTTTCTCAGAAGTCTCGCCATTCTTAGCCTCGGCCTCCTTTATTTTCCCCAAAATATATGCTTTCTTCTCCAGAAGAGCTTCGATTTTGCCATTGATCTTCTCAAGCTTATACTTCAACTTACCAATGTCCTTGTACTTGTCCTTCCCGCATTCTTTCTTCTTTTCGCACTTATCCTTCTCATCTTTCCCCTTCTTTTCCTTCCCTTCCTTATGTTTCCCCTTCTTCTCCGCTTCTCCCTCCGACTTCCCGAGATCCTCTTCTATGGTGACTTCCCTCGACACGACATCAGGGCATCCTTCTGTCTTCTCCTCATCCTCCTTCAAATCATCACTGCCTCCTTTTTCCTCATCGGTTTTGTCCATGTGCTTCTTCTCTTTCTTCTTTTTATCCTTTTTCTTCTCCTTTTTCTCTTCATTTTCTGTATCTTCAGCTTCTGCTCCCTCACCAGAGCCAGAGCACTTTTTGTCCTTCTTCTTCTTCTCTTTCTTGTCTTTCTTTTTCTTCTCGTCTTCATCTTCCTCATCAGCTTCAGGTTTCTTCTTCCTTTTTTCCTCTTTCTTATCCTTTTTCTTTACCTCTTCCTTCCCCTTCTCCTTTCCATCTACTATTTCCTTGCTTTTCTCTTCTTTCTTGGTCTCTTCATGCTCCTCAAGTTTGTCGCTTGATTCACCATGACATTCTTTCTTCTCCTCATTCGCAACCTTCTCTCCATCTTTCGTTATTTCCTCTTTATCTTCATTTCTCGTCTCCTTCTCCACATAGTTTAATTCCTCCCCTGCCTCGTCTTTTTGTTCCTTTGCCATGTCTTCCTTCTGGTGCGGTGGATTGGCTCTCTGAATGAACTCGTAAGATGATTCAACCTCCTCAATCTTCTCTTCCCTGAAGTCACTAATCAACACATCCTTGGTTTCTGCTTTGGCATTGAGTTCTTCATTTTTCACCGGTACTTCTCCTTTGACGGTGGATACGCATTTCCCTTCCATGGTGATTGCCTTGCTGAAGTTCAAGATTTGAGCTGCCGTCCCTAAATTCACAAAGGCAAAGGCACAGTTAAGCCACTGATAATCCAAGAAGTAATCTAATGCGGGTGATTATGCAACATGTCACAGGCAACACTGAAAGAGCATTATTAGACAAAGAAGTTCGGCATCCTCATGCTAGCAAGAAACTGACGTTTATGAAGAACAATCAATAAGCAAATGTAGAGATTCGACAAAGATTAAATTGGTAAGAAATGCAATCAGAATGTATAGAACGTCCGGGGATCAGAACTTCGGTTTCAAGTTTGTACACCGTTAATTGTGCTCGAATGGTGATTTGCCTGGCCTATTTAAACTAGCGTAAGCCCAAGTGAGAACTTCTCCAATCCAGAGATTAAACATGATAATGAATCCTCTGACTATAACCAAAAGTCGGGGAGTGTATCTTATAGAATTAACGAGCAACTGGGAATTGCAGGATTAGATCATGACAAACTAACTAGCCAATCAAACAAAATATAACAGACAACATAAGCAGAAAGTAACCAATGCCGGCGAAAACCAGAAGGGAAAACCAGCTCTTAAAGCTATACCTCGCACCGAATCATCCCAACCTCAGCAATTCCCAAACAACTCAAACCACCCAACAAAGCAGTAGCACAGAGCTAACCAAAAAAACGTAACTTTGATTGAAACAAAGACTGACATCAATTAAGTTCGTAAATCAAAGTTCAAAGTCCGAACAAAGACTGGCCAAAGTTCAACAAAGAGTCAGCGAAGATCAGTTCCGAAATCATCAAACACATACCCGCGACAACGAATGAGGGACTAAACTCCAATGCAAAAACCAAGAAAACAGAGCATCTAACAGACAGGGCCGGCGACAGAGAATCAGAAGCCCGTGTTCTTGCGTACCTTGGCGTCTTCTCCGATGAAGGGCGATCGATCAAGAAAATGCAGCGAGCCTCTCGGGTTTCCTCAGGATGCAGGGGATGCAAAGTTCGCTCCTTCGACATCAGATCGAAGCCTTAAATAGACAAAGAATATGAATTGGAAAGGCCTGCGGATTGGGTCGTGAAGGGAAGTGGGGTCGCATGCAGAGAGACGCGAGGAAAAGTGCAGGGCAAGGAACGCGGGAGGCACGCGGCCCCCGACACGCAGCGAAGGGAAGTCGGTTGCTCTCTTTTTCCCGCTGTCTGAGGATAAAGAAATCTAGGAACAAAGATGTCGAATCTATAAGCTTCTCTGTAGGCGACTAGTGGAAGGAGGGGGGACCATGTGACTGGCCGACCTACCGGGCGGACTGGCTGGAGGGGTGACGGTCGGTTGCCGCCCCGCGACTTGGAATCGGACGGGACACGGGTCCGGTTTTTTCAGTCCATCCAGTCCGGTTTCAAGGTAGATCTCGAAACTAGTGGTTTATTTATTTATATCTTTCTTTTTTTTAAATTTTCTGCAAATAGGAGTTTCCCAACATTAAAAGAAAAAAATAAATATTATTGATTGCCAAAAAGATAATTTATTAATTCGAGTTTATCTTGAAATAAAAAATTTAGAAATTTTGGCTGATCGATTTTGATTCGGTCCGATTGCTTATACAGAATCGGAAAATCTGGAATCAATCAGTTCAATCCAATTCCTGAGTTGAATCAAGATTGATGTGCGGAGAAGGTGGAGGATATGTCGCAATCTTATGTTTTTCTTTCACCATCGTCAAACGATGCAATGATAGCATCTCAAAGGATTGGGGTCCTTGCTGGTCCTTAACCACTAAGCAAACGGTGAACGTGTAGGTGAGATCTTCCTAAAGATATGATATATGATGTTAGACCAACACCTCACAGACTCCCTTTCACTGATTTTTTTTTTTTTTAAAAAAAAAAATCACACTTCTCTCAACATTAAAAAATGATATTAATGTTGGACTTTCTAATATGATATTAGAACCAAGTTCTGTCCATTTGACGGGTACCCGTAAGTCAAATTTTTGCGTGCTGATCTCAATTTGAGCTTGCACATCTATGTGGTCTCCTTTATTTATAAACTTAAACTTTTAAGTTGTACATCATTCAAAAATTTTTATTAGGCCTTGTAAAAGACAAGTTTGTAGTTTTCTGTTTTCCTTTTTTGGTAAATGCTGTAGTTATTATGGCATCATTTTACTCACATCAGCCGCCAGTGTCCCAACCCCGCCTAATTTAGCACAATGTGAAGAATCTACCTAAAGAATAATGATTGACAGAGCAACTTTGTTAAAATAATCCTTACATATTAGTACGTGAAAATGAGTACTCATAACTATAACCGCAGATGGATTTAACCCAGGAGACTGCTGTCCAGATAGCACATCCCCACTTCTGCTGTACCGAACAGACATGCTTGGTCCGGTAGATTGCTTGCTAGTTGCTGCCCAGTTAGCTAGCTCATTCTCCCTCTTGCTGTCCATGGAAAAGGAACAATTGCTATTGGTTTGCTCGCGGAAGAGACAGTTCTTACATCATGTTCCTTAGCTTCCAAGTTCCAGTATCTACAGCACAAGCATTAATCTATTCAGCAAGTCAATTTCGGTCGGGGCCGCCTGTTAGGGATTTACCTTAATAATGAACGACGATCCTCGGAGAATCAATACATTATAATAATAAGAAGATGAAAAAAAGTCAACCAATTGAAAAATCAGAAGGGATATTTCGTGATGGAACCCACGCCACGATAACGATGCCAACACTTGAAGAGCAAGTTCCTGGACACGCCAGCCAGTTGACTTTTTCGGCGCAAACCTTATTCGATGAACCGAAGGTATGAGAATGTCGGTGCGTTTCGGAGAGCTTTTGCCAGATGCCTGGGAACGCAAAGTAATTTAAGTCAAAGGTTTTCGTGTAATGCAAATTGTGTTCGGTATATAATATAGGCTTTGGATTTTCTGTACAGAATGTTTAAAATAAAGAAGAAAAAGAAAACGACGATGCAGAGAGAAAACGACGAAGGAAGCAAACCTGGGAGTAATCGGAGCCGGCGAGGATAGAACCTTCGAGGTGAGCACGCACTTGGATCTCGTGCGACCTTGGGTGGCCTAGGCAAAGCGAGGCTAAGGGTTGCATGACCTTCGACGGCCCTCACTTGAGATCGCGTGGCCTAAGGCGAGGTGAGGCCGAGCAGACCATGATCTCACACAACCTTTGATGTTCCAAGTGAGGAGAGGCCAAGGATCATGCGACCTCGGAGAGAATCTAGTGCGACAGGTGAGTTTGGTGGTTCAGAGAGATGATGAATAATACGAATTGAGGGCAAAACAAGAATACAAAATAAGGGGAAAGTTGGGATGAAAAAAAAAATTCATCTATCTCTCTAAATAGCATTCTGAAAACGTTTAAAGCCAAATGCTGGGTCAGAATTGCATTGAGTGAATGGACTTTGAAAATGCTAATTTGGCTTTAAGGGCCTATTTGGTTAGTTTGGGGAAATAATTTTGGGAAAATGCAAATACATTTGAGGTAAAGGGGTTTCCGAAATATTACACCGTTTGGGAAATTATAACATCAAATAGTATTGGAAAATAATTTTAGCATAAATACCGTTTGGTAAAATCCATATCTATAAAGAGCTTTTGCTATTTTTTTATTTTTATTTTAAATTTGAAAATTTAATTCGGTGTAGGTTGGCCATTGGTCGTCGCTGACCAACTGCCAAACCACCAAATCTCACCACCGAATGGACATGGCCTTCGGACCACTAGATCTAGCATCCTAAGGTCGCAGAGGCGAGATCTAACTACCGAACGACAAGATTTGGCCTATGGACCGCTAGATTTGGCCTCTGGACTACCATATTTGGCGGCCTAAGGTTGCGAAGGCTAGATTTGGCGGCTTGATCTCGGCCTCCTAACCACCAAATTTGGCAACGGTAGCTTGAGGTCGTGACCTCAGGCGACACCGCCTGGGTCGCACGAACCAAAGCGATGCCGTTTGAGGTCGTGAAGACCAAATTTGGCTGCTTGAGGTCGCAGAGGCCAGATCTGGCCTTCAAACTACTAGATCTAACAGCATGAGGTCGCGCCCCCAGGCGATGTCGCTTGATTCGCGCGAGCCAGGCAATGCCACTTGAGGTTGTGCACTCAAGCGGCGTCGCTTGAGTCGCAAGTCGCACCACCCCAGGCGATGGTCGCGCGCATGACCCCAGGTGGCGGTCGCTGGAGAAGGTTGACTCTTAGGCGGCAAATTAGGGGAAGATGAAGATGAATGAGAAGAAGATGAATAATGATGCGAATGAACAGTATACTTGCATTTCTGAAATGCTCAAAGCAGGTCAAGACCTACATTGAGTTTTCAGCATTTTCAATATTGACATTTGACCAAAGGACTTCTAACCATGCTTATTAAACTCTTAATATTTTCCTCAATGGGCTTTGGGCAAAGAAAAGTTGGAAAAAGCAACAACGAGGCCTAAGCCATCCCGAAATGTTGAACCAAACACATCAACTTTCAAGAGGCCTTTGTAGAGGCCCAAAGTCATTTGGGAATATCTACTAAACACACCAAATACATTTTTTGGCAATTTATGGCAGAAAATTATATGCTTCGTGATACCAAATGGGTATATATCATCATTCCTTAAAAGTACATTAAAATAATTCAGCATAACAATAATGGAAATCGTCCAATGATGTCATAATTTTGTGTCAATTGTATTATAAGCCAAAAAAATCCTACATATTACAAAAGAACTACTTAAATTACAACAATTTGCAAAAATACCATATCTAATAACTTAGTTTAGTTACTAATGCATGCTACATAATAAGAAATCACAAGAATACCTTAAATTTTTGGGGGAATATGAAATAAAATAATCGGATTCTGGGCATAAAAGTGATTCTTGACGTGTGAAGAGTTCCAAATTGAAGTACTTTTACTCAAATATAATACACCATGTGTTTATTTTTTTTTTTTTTTTTTGAACAGACCATGTGTTTAGTTTAGTTTACTCTAAAAGAACGAGTAACTTTCTGTAAGCTCAGCAATCGTGATTAAGGCGGAATTTTGATTTAAAATCTGAGTAAGTGTTTATTTTACGTGAGTACGATTGTTTTACTGATAGAAATAAATACTAGAACATTGTCAAAAAGAAAATGGCCAATTCAAATTGATAGCTCTAATCACCATTAAAACGTGACAGAACAAGTGCTTCCCACGAACTGAGATTACTGCTCAATAGAGGAAGAGAGGAGTAGAACAGGAAGCGGAGCGTGCAGAAGAGACATCCACTCCACATAAAATGTACAACGAAAGTAGTAGTACATCCTGAAGTAAAATTCACAAGATGGATAGGGACAATATGGATGGCATCAAAGAGAAGAAACATCAATGATTCCAACCGGGTGGTTCATGCATAAACATTAAACAGTAAACACAATGCACTACGAGTCCACGACTGAGCAATGTTGACAGAAGCTAAGCGGGAAACGTTTATCAGGACGCGCTATGCTGTATCAGCTGCAGCAACTTCTTTAGGGGCAGCAGGCTTCTCAGGAGCTTCGCCGTTCTTAGCCTCGGCATCCTTTATCTTCCCGATGATAAATGCTTTCTTCTCCAGGAGAGCTTCGATTTTGCCATTGATCTTCTCAAGCTGATGCTTCAAATTACCAATATCCTTGTGCTTGTCCTTCCCGCATTCTTTCTTCTTTTCCCACTTGACCTTCCTCTCTTTCCCCTCCTTTTCCTTCCCTTCCTCATGTTTCCCCTTCTTATTCTTCTCCACGAGATCCTCTTCTATGGTGACCTCTCTCGACACGACGTCAGGGCATCCTTCTGTCTGCTCCTCATCCTCCTTCAAATCATCACCACCTCCTCCTTCCTCGTCGGTTTTGTCCACGTGCTTCTTCTCTTTATTCTTTTTGTCTTTCTTCTTCTTCTTCTTCTCTTCCTTTGCCTTATTTTCAGTTTCTGTTCCCTCACCAGATTCAGAGCACTTCTTGTCCTTGTTCTTCTTCTTCTTCTTCCCTTTCTTGAC